>SNQJ01S0088752.1:11523-33385 GCA_010110895.2 Picea sitchensis
GAGATGTCCATGTAACATAACGCATTAAAATAATAATAATAATAATAATAATAATTTTTTAAAATATGTGTGTACCGGGGAGATGTCCATGTAACGCAATGCATTAAAATAATAATAATAATAAATTAAAAATATTAAAATATTAAAAATGTATGCTCATATATGTGTGTGTGTGTGTGTGTGTGTGTGTGTGTGTGTGATGATGATGATTAACGTCCACTAAGACCGAATTGGTCTATCCGACCTTAAGAGGGTAAGTGATTACTTGTGATTCTTTAGAATTTTGTTTATGTGCTCGAAAATCATTAAGAGAAACTTTCCAAGATCACCATAGTTTTGTTGAGTTAAAAGGTTAGGAAGGTTGGTAGTGTGACAAATATTTTGAAAACGAGATCTAATCTGGGTATAGGCTGGATAATCTAAGAGAAATTTATTTTCATCTTCAACCTTCTTAGTGTCACAAAGGTGACACACTCTTTCATCCCATGGCGTTTTAGGAATTGACCAACGCTCAGTTTCACTATGGAGCTCGTGAGAATTTGTTCTTATCTTAGCAATGCTTATTTTTTTCTTTACACTTGTCCAAATAGATAGATAATTTTGATCTTATAGATTAGGGTTGATTACATCCTTATAATACCTTAATTTTTTTTTTCCTCTGACTCTTTATCACACCACATTTTCTCCTTAAATTTTGGTTTGACTATTTTTTTAATAGTATCTTTATTCTGCAAAATGGTGTCGTCCATGATTCCCCAATAGTTTAGCCAAGACTGGGCATCTTTATGTCATCCTCGCTTGAGTCGATGGTGGTTACAACTTGATTTTGAAGCAATTTTAGGAAGCCTCTTGTCTTCCATGATGTTTAACTTGTTCTTCTACATTAGGTATCTAGTCATAGTTGTGTTCTCAATGGGGGAGAGTCTTGTTTCTAAGAGGAGGATGGGATAGGGCGTATTTCCTTTAATTTTGAGATTATAGGTTATAAAATTCTTTTGTATTTTCTCTATCTTTATTCGGGATTCACGAGAGATACTACAACCCCTAACTTCACATCCATAAAGAATCACAGTTGTAACAAGAGTCTCAAAGAGGAGTTTCTTCTTATCCCAACTCCAAAGATCAATTGATTTACAATTGTTTTCAAGCCCATAATAAGCTATCCATCCCCCAATAATTCTTTTCTCAATGCTATAATTCCAGTTGAGCTTGTGGTGAATATCAATTCCAAGATAATTATATGAATTCACTTCCTCCAAGTTGTTTTTGTTGTCATATATGAAGGTATTGTAAGTGATCTTATTGGATTTAATGATCATGGCCTTAGTCTTATCAGTATTAACAGTCATACCCATATTGGAGCAAAAATCCTTGAGGATTCTTTGTTGGTTTTCAAGATCATGGGGACTCCTTGCCATAAGAACGATATCATCGGCATAAAGAAGAAGATTCATGACTATACCAGTGAGAATAGGGCCGACACTACATGTTTTTTCCAAGCAATCTTCTAACTTGTCAATGTATATGCCAAAAAGGGTAGGGGACAAGGGACAACCTTGTTTGACTCCAATATTGTAGTTAATATCTTTTGACCAGCCCTTAGTGTTTTTAAAATTAGCAATAACGTTCTCATACATCCTTATTGTAGCAATAATCAACTCGAGAGGCACTTTTATCTCTTCCAACCTATTCCAAAGGTTTTTCCTAGGAACCATGTCAAAAGATTTTCTAAAGTCAACAAAACAACAAAAAATATTGGTTTTAGTATTGCGGAACTCCTCTACAATGATCCTAAAGGTAACAAGATGGTCCATAGTTGAATGATATCTCCTAAACCTGGTCTGTCCTTTAGCTCTTTTACCGTGACTTTCTAGCCAAAGGTTAATCTTCTTTTCCAAAAAATTCCATAAAGCTTGGCTAAAATCGGGCTAATCATAATGGTCCTATAATTAGAGGGAATGTTTCTATCCCTATTTTTTAAAATAGGAACAATGAGGCTTTGTGTCCAGGGTTTAGGGAATCCCTGCTTGAATGCTAAATTGAAGAGCTTATGTATGTGAGGGATAAGGATAGGCCCTCCGATTTTAAAAATTTCAGCTTGGTAGCCTTCAATGTCCTTAGCTTTCTCATTTGCAAGTCGCTTAACCCTGAACTCTATGTCATCTAAATAAAAAACTTCATCCTTTGTAGGGACAATATGAATGGTTTCCATGGCATTAGGGAACTCGTAAATACTTTTAAGGTAGGAATTTTAGTCCCTTAAGGGAATCCTATTATTTTCTTTAGTATTGTGGTTTAGAATTTGGCTCCAAAACTTCTTAGGATCCAGCTTATATAGTTGTGAAATTTTATCTTTCCTTTTATTGATATAGTACATTTTTTTCCTTTTAATTAGGGATTTGTACCTATTGATCTTATCAAGTTTTAAGGACTCATTAGAAGCATCCCTAATGGATTTCCTAGCAATTTTACATGCTTTAACATACCAAGGGTTGGTCGTTCTATTATTCTTTTTACAAGACACCTTGAAAGAGAACTTGTTAATAGAAGTGGGAAGGGTAGTTGTAAAATTATGATAGAGTTCTTCAATGTTGTCCTTACAAGTTAGGAGATTTAATTTACTATTTAAATCCTTTAAGAAAATGTCAACGTTACTTTTTTCAAAGCATAAATTCCTATGATTATCATAAGTCTCTTCAATGGTGCTCCTGTGCATGGAAAAGTTTAGAGTTAGGGTTAAAGGTTTATGATCAGAGTCGAGCTCATGGTCATTTAAAAGGTCAAAAGTTGTTATTTGGTTGGAAACGGTGATATCACATATTACATAATTAACAGCACTACTACCTAGCCCATGAATACAAGTCATCCGATTGGAGTGTGGCTTAGGTCTTGAGAGATGTAGAGCTTGATCAACTCAGTACCAAACAAATTCTCAATTAGGTCTTCAGAGCTTCTTTTTTAGCTATTAGATAAAACAAGGTATGCATCTAGACATAAAGGATTATGGTTGGAATCAATACTTAAAAGAGTAGCTTGTTTAGTTGCGGTCCTAGCATTAAACTATAAATATCTTGTTCTAAATTATTATAAGGACAATTATTATCTAGATTGTTTTTCTTATAAAAAAATAGAATTAATAGGTGCAAAATAGAAAATTTCTAAATACATCTTCTTAGCATTGGTGTCTGGAATTTTTATCCAAATGTATTGATTCAGAGGGTCGATCTTATGAAGTTGAATGTGAGGAGAAATGTTATTTCTAATATAACAAGTTATGCCTCCTATCCCTCTATGATGGAAATTTGTGTTCCATGTCGACCATAACACAAATCCTTCTATGTTAGGGACCTTAGACTCTTCATGCTCCCAAGTTTCAACTAGACAAATAATATCAATATCACCCGAGATCCAACTTATCATAGGACCTTTGCGCCATGGAAAGCCACAACAATTTCAAAAAAGGATCACGAGTGTCCCAAATTCCTATTTATTATTATCATTATGGTATCTATCCCTAACAATAGCTTTTCAATTTCTAATTATTGCCCATTTTCCTTCTTTCCTGGCTTCTTTTACCTTTTGAAATATCTTCCTTAATTCAGCTTGGTCTTCAAGAATTAGGTCTTCATTTATAAATATTCCTGACCCTTTTAAGCTTGGATATTTACTGAGTATGCTATATTTATGTTCATTACAACTTACTTTGACACGGATCAACCTATCTTTGTGATCAATTATTTTTCCTATCATTTTTGCTTCTATGAGGTAAGTTGTATCAATTTGTGATTTATTATTTAATTATTCTTTTACTATTGCTAGAATATCCTCCTCTTGTTGTTCTTTTATACCAAAAATTATGACATTCAAGGATCTTTTGTTATGCTCATGGTCCATTTCGATTAGCTTATTCATTTCCTCTTTTATGGGTTTGATATCCAATTTGTTTTCTAGTTTACTAAGGGTCAAATTTTTGGTTAGTTTTTCTTCTAGCTCTTTAATCCTATCTCTCAAGTTGTGATTTTCTTCAACCTCTCTTTCTTAGGTTGATTGTTTATGTTTTTCCATTTCTTTAATCATATCCTTCATTGTTTGCAATTCACACTTGAACCCTAAGAATCTATCCTCTATTTGAGTTTGAATGGTATCTTTGAAGAGTCTAATTTTTTTTATCAATCATTGTCTCTAGCTCTATTTGGAGTTTTAAGTCTCTTTCTTCACTGCTTTTTTCTAATGATTCTAACTCTATTTGGCTTTTGGCATCTCTCTCTTCTCTTCTTTTTTCTAATGATTCCATATAATAGTAAAGGATCTCTAGGGTGATTTTTGGGGGCCTCTCCCTGTTAGGCTGAGCTTTTGGAATAGGTGGTGGAGTACTCATATTGAAAAGAAGAGAAAAAATGTAACAATTATTATTTTGGATTGACTTTAAAAATGGAAAATATTTTTTTTAATTGATAATAATGATATTAATTATTATCTCTCAAATCAAATTTTACTTATGAAACTTAATATATATATATATATAATTGAATCAAAGTATAAAGTGACTCACCTCATTTCATGTGTCCAAGTGCTCAACCGATTGAAAGAGATTATTATCGTAAAAAAAGGTAAAAACCACATAGAAGTATTATTGTGGTTCGCAGAGATAGAATGTTAGAAAAAAATATCTCCTTCAAATATAATTTCAAAACTCCAGAGAAGTGATGTTGATACTTAGATCATATGAGGCACACATATGAGCACACAAACATATATATATATATATATATATGTGTGTGTGTGTGTGTGTGTGTGTGTGTGTGTGTGTGTGTGGGTAAAATCACAGAGATGGGTAACACTTTTGTGACAATCTGATCTCCAAAATTCTGAAAAACATTGTTTCGGCCGAGCTAATATTATTTTTCGGCCAAAAGATACTTTTTTCAGCCGAACTATTTTTCGGCTGAACCCTGGAACGTCAAATCGAACGATACAGTGACAATGCCCTTCATTTTCATGTATAAATTTAGTCGGATGGATTTTTTCCATCCGGCAATATGTTTTTGGCCGAAATATATTCAGGCCAAAAAAATCTTTCGGTCGATCTATTATTTTGGCCGAAATATTTTTTCAGTTGAAACATTCTTTCGACCGAAAAATTGTTTATATATTAACCGCACATCGTAGTTGTAACTTTTTTCCCATCTCTTCCCGATTGTGATAGTAAGTGAGTGAGTGAGTATTTTGTTGTGTTGGCGCATGAGCTTGGCACGAACGTCATGTTGGTGGGCGCTCCTGTGGGCTATTGTGTTGGCGGGCAGTCGGGCGGGTCAAGCTTCAGGTAATCCCAAAACCTTTAACTGTAATTCTTAATGTTTAAATTTAATTTATAAGTCGTGTTTTTCATTTTTAATTTTAGCTGTAATTTTTAATTTTTTATTTTNTTTATTTTTATTTATAATTTAAATTTAAATTTATATGGAGGCCCCTGTAGCCAAGCCGTGGGCACACCAACGGCTTGGCCGCAGGGGGGCATCCCTGTGGCCAAGCCGTGGGCATGCCAACGGCTTGGCCACAGGGCAGGGCCCCCGCAACCAAGTCACAGTCCACTGGACTATGACTTGGTCATGGGGGGCTAGCCCTATGGCCAAGCTGTGGGCACGCTAATGGCTTGGCCATAGGGATGGGCCCTCGCGGCCAAGTCACAGTCCACTAGACTATGACTTGGTCATGGGGGGCCAACCCTGTGGCCAAGTCGTGGGCACGCCAACGGCTTGGCCACAGGGCAGGGCCCCCATGGCCAAGTCATAGTCCACTGGACTGTGACTTGGCAGTGGGGGGGCAGCCCTTTAGCCAAGCCCTGGGCATGCCAATGGATTGGCCACAGGGCTAGGCCCCTGCAGCCAAGTCACATTCCATTGTAACACCCAAATACAAATGCCCAACATTCTCTCATAACCATGTAACATAAGATTTTTCACAATTTCCCATCTCGTACAAAACCAAACAACAAACACGTGATGGGAAGACGCCAACATATTTTTCATTTTTAAGCGTATTTGACTCATCATTCAAAAAAAATAGAAATGTCAAAAATGTTTTCAAATCTTGATATCACATGTCCAAATTAATTGTGCCTTGTATATTAGCAGTTTTCCACTTAAGCTGATTAATTTGAAATGTTTCAACTAATTTCTTAATTTATTATTAACCTGCAGTTAGTTTGAACTAAATGAGCTAAAAATAGATATAGATATGAGTAACTGTTTGATCGTTTTGTGTAACTGTTTGATGAACTTGTGATTAGTTTGTGTAATTGTTTAAAATATAAATATGTTTATATATTAACAATTTGTGATTAGTTTGTGATTAAAATATAACACTTATGTTGATATGTTATAAACAGTTTGTGTTAATAAAATATATTAACACATAATATATTTTATTATTTGTTAATAGATTAACACATAATATTTTCTGTTAACAAAATATATTAACACATATGTTATGTTATATAACATAACACATGTGTTATGTTACATAACATAACATAAATCAACTAAAAATAGATATAGATATGAGTAACTGTTTGATCAGTTTGTGTCACTGTTTGATGAACTTGTGATGAGTTTGTGTAATTGTTCAAAAGATTACATTCTGATTATAAAAATGTTATAAAATTATGTGCATAAATGTGTTATATAGTTTGGTATAGGTAGAAGAAATCTTTATTTATTTCAAATTTGTTAATATTTGTACATTCTGATTATAAAAGTGTTATAAAATTTTGTGCATAAATGTTGTTAATATTTGTACATTTGTTAATATTTGTACATTCTGATTATAAAAGTGTTATAAAATTATGTGCGTAAATGTGTTATATAGTTTGGTACAGGTAGAATAAATCTTTATGTTTATTTCAAATTTGTTAATATTTGTACATTCTGATTATAAAAGTGTTATAAAATTATGTGCATAAATGTGTTATATAGTTTGGTACACGTAGAAGAAATCTTTATGTTTATATTTATGTTTATTTTAAATTTGTTAAAATTAGTATTTAGATTTTAGATTTGGTATGTGCACATTTGTTTTTGTCCAGTTTAATTTTAAAGACAATATTTTATTGACTGGTAATAGTTATGGTCTATTGTTTGATCACATTATTTATTTATTTTTTATTTTACAAGAACGGATATAAGGTATATTAAGAAAACAACAGAAAACTGCTGGCACAATTACAACCAGTCATCATTGGGTAGTCTCAACTGGGACTTCGGGATTGGCTCTTGTTCACTAGATTAGGGTAATTTATCTGATCCCTCGATTTCATCTAGTAAAAGAACCCCTTTGTTTAGCAGTACTTCTTTGTTAGCTTCTTTATCTGCTTCTCCATTTAATTCCTGCAGAATGTGGAATAGATGGATGGCATGAAAGGTGGACATAAGGAGTTTAATTTTCTGAAGGATTTGCCTTAGCCTCGTATGTTTGGTCAGGTTCTTACAAGAGAGAGCTTGAATGATGATTCGAGAGTCTCCAAAGACATTGAGGTCTGTGATGTTCCTGAATTGGGCTTGAGATAAACCTGTCCAGAGGAATAAAGATTCAACTATATTCAACGGGAGTACGAAAGAACCTTTATTTCCTCGGGGTCAATGATCACCCCTCCTCCACCAACCTCACCAGGGTTTCATTTAGAAGCTCTGTCAAAGAAAAGACTATGCATTTGGAGGGATTTGCGCCAGTTTGTGAATTTTGATGGGTCCAACCTGATTTCCCACTCATAAGTAGAGGGTTGAGGAGCAGTTGACACTTTCAAAAAACTTGGGATAAGGCTTGACAACCATTCTTCCTTGATGGGAGTTAACTTGTCTTTATTTGTTGGAAAGTTGATGGATGACAAAAAGTCCCCCATCATTTCTTTGTCTTTTGCACTCACTTGTCCCTCTCTGGCAGCTTTCCCTTGGAAGACTCAGGCATTGCATTGTAACCAAATTTTCCAGCAAATAAACTTGGGAAGGAACCCTTTTTAGCTTTTTAATTGGTCTTTCTTTGTGTGGGAGAAGGGGCATAAAGCCTGCTAGTTTAAAAGAAGGTTGGAAATCTCATCCGGGAGAATGATTTGAGTTGTCCAAGGAGCCAACGCCAGATGCCAAACTTCCCAGATGAATGAGAATTTCAACAATATGTGTGCCACGGTTTCCTCATTTGAGACACAGAGGGGACAATGCATGGGGCCTTCCCATCCCTTTCTTTTGAGATTATCTCCAGTGAGAAGGGCGTTGTGCACTAGTGTCCATATGAATATGTTGATTTTCAGAATGGATTTATAATTCCATACTTCTTTCTACAGGGCCGGATTGGGGGGCGTGTTCAGAGTTGCTTTGGTGAAATTGTAACCCTCTGAGACTGTGTACGAGCCGGAATGCTTTCCCCATCCCCTTCTGTCTTTCTTATTTGCAACGATCAATGATTTCCCCTGGAGGAGCGTGTGTAATCGAATTTCTTTATGTGTAGGTGGCTCATACTTCTTGGTAGTTTCTACTCTTTCCAGTTGTTGTTTGCATCTGAATTCCACTTTGAAATGTCCCAAATCGTGTTACACTGCTGGGCATGGAGAAAGTTATTTAAATTGTTGGTTCCCAGAACGAAATCTAAAGGAGGCTCTCCCAGGATCGAGTCCTCCCAAATCCATATGTTTTCTCCGTTTCCTGGTATCCAAGTTAGATGGGGACTGAAGAACCCCAAGGATTTTTGACAAATTGTGAAAATTGGTGATCCCTTTGAGACTTTTGGGGCTATGTTGAGACACCTCCTTCTAGTTCCTGAGTAATATTTCTTCCACAGAGTGTTCTTGCTCTAGGTGAGTTTGCTAGAGACCAGATTCCAAAGAAGGTTGGCCCCTAGTGCCAAATTTTGGGCTCTCAGATCTCTTATCTGAATACCTCCTTCTATATAGGGCTTTGTTATTTTCCCCCAACTCACTAAAGGAAAATTGTTTTCATTCTGTTGGCGCCCTTTCCAGAGAAATCTTCTTACAAGTGACTCAATTTGGCTTATGCATCCAGATGGAGCTAACAATATAGAGCTTTAATATAATGGAATACTAGCCAACACCAATTTAAGGAGGACTAACTTCCCTGCCAAGTTTAACCAGGAGGCTCCCCACGCTTGAATTCTAGTTTTTATTTTGTCCACAACAGGAGACCAATGGGAATATTTGGGCTTGCATTTGAAGATAGGGATGCCTAAATATTTAAATGAATCCCATTGAGTTTCCCCTTCCATCTCCAAAATTCTAGACATTTCCATCATTTCCCTTGGCTTGCAATTCCACCCAAATATTTTACTCTTCCTGTAGTTTATTTGGCTCCCCGAAGCTTCTTTGTATAGGTCTAGTTGTTTCTTTAATTTGTGAGCTATGATGGTACTAGCCCCTCCCAAGAGAAGTGTATTGCCGGCAAATTGAGCATGGTTTATATCTTTGACTCCCCTTGCAATTTTTATGCCCATTAATTCATGTTGGGAGCAACAATGTTCTAATTGAAAGCTTAGCATTGAGGCTTGAATGGCATGGAGAAGGGGGGACAACGAGCATCCATGTATGACCCCCCTAGTTACCTAAAATAAATATGTTGCTCTGTCATTGACTAACGGAGCGATCCAAGGAGTCCCGACACAATCTTTAATCCATTGGATGAAAGAATCATTGAAGCCATATTTTTGCAATACCTGAAACAAAAAAACATGCCTTACTCTGTCAAAATCATTTGCTAGATATAGTTTCACAATCATACCTTTTTCGCCTCGATGCATGCTTGAGTGGATCGCTTCTTGAACCAGAATTATATTGTCATTTATGTGCCTTCCTTTAATGAAACCTCCTTGATTCTATGGAATGATTGTTGGAAGCATACCCTTGAGTCAGATTGCAATTAATTTTGTGATAATTTTGTAGCCAATGTTGCACAAGGAAATTAGTCAGAATCTGTCAAAGGAAGAGGCTCCTTTTTCTTTAGGAATTAAAGCTAAGAACGCAGAATTAGTGCTTCCACCAATCTTGTGGCAATTTTGTGATCTTAGTACCATTTTATGAAGATCATGCTTTATGATTGGCCAACAAACTTGAAGGAACCAGGTTGTAAACCCATGAGGCCCTGGAGCTTTATCAGGGGCTAGATTATCCAGGGTTGCTTTCACTTCTTTCAAGGTGACCGGAATAGTGAGTTGTTGACTAGCTCTCGGTTTGACAACTGAAGGGATTAAATTGAGAATTTGATGCTAGATTTATATGGAGGCGTCCTCAGTGTAAATCCCTTTGAAATGGAGGTGGGCAGCTTGTTTGATTCCTTCGAAATCCATGAAAGTCTGATTCTGAAATTGAATTTCCATGACAGAGTTGTAATTTTTCCTGGCCTTTGCTTGCTTATGAAAGAAGCTTGTATTTTTATCTCCATCTTTTAGCTAGAGGCTTCGAGATTTTTGACGCTAGTATTATTCTTCCTCCCTATAGGCTATATGGAGCTTCCTATGGAGGTATTTTTCTGTTACCAACATGTGTGAGCTGATGTTACTTTCTTCCATTTTTAGCTGGTGCATTTCTAGGTGTTGTTGGGCTTCCACTCTTTGGGTCAAAGGTGATTTCAAAGTTTTGGCCCATATTTTGAGAGCCCTCTTCAACCTTCGGAGCTTTTCTACCCACACATAGAAGGGCGACCCTGTAACTGGATCCTTCCAAACTCTGATGACCAACTCAACGAACTCTGGACCCAGGGGGGAGTCTTTGGTGATTTCTAGACTTATTGTGGTCAGAGACACTAAAAGGGAGTATCTTTGACACAGCGTTGAGGCCTAAAAGGAGGAAAGAGCTTTGGACCAGGAATCTGTCCAACCTTGCTGCAATGTGGCATGGGCCATTTCTTTTATTGGACCAAATGTATTTGCCTCTAGATGGTTTTATATCTTCCAATTCCCAATCAAGAATAATGTCCTCAACCCATTCACGGATGGGATCTCTAACAATGGTTCCCCCTTTTTTTTTCCCCTTGGGATAAAGTGACATTGAGATCCCCGACAATAATTATATTCTCAATATGATGCATGTTAAGAAACTCTCTTAATTTATTCCAATAGTCTTTTTTTTCTTCAGGGAGTACAGGGACATAAATATTAAAAATGCTTACCTAGATGCCTGACTCCTTGTGGATAAGGTTGGTGAGGATCCAATGAGTGTAATTCTTTGTCTTCAATAATTCGATTGTTGAGGAGTTCCATAGGGAACCTATCAATCATGAGGCTCCTCTGGCATTGACTGCTACCCCTGCTCCTTTTTTCCATAGCCTTGCACTGGTTTGGAGGAATTCATATTCCTCCAACTTAGTCTCATGGACTAGTAGTAGATCTGGGTTTGTGATTAGGATTAGGTTCTTCATTGCATCTTTTTTTCTTTGACTTCCTAGACCCCTATAGTACTAGGAGATTATCTTCATGACCTGCTTTTTGGATTGGAGGGCGTCCTATGAGAAGGTTTCCCTTGGTTCCTTGTATTTCTTGGGTTTAACATTATTTCCAGTGTTGGTTGTGATCCTTGAAGTTTTTCTTTATATGTCTCCCTTTCTCTTCTTTCCTTTTCCATTTTCCTTCCTCTGGTAGTTGGTTTCGAGGGGTTCTGAGTTAAACCAATATCAGCCTCCCCCTCAGCTTCTTCCTATGTTTATTCCTCTGTCTCTAATCTTTGGGATTCATGGATTTCTCCTAGTTCTAGTTGCAGAGTATTTTCTTTGTTTTGTTGGCTTACTGCTTCTAGATTGTCTTGCTTTTTTGCAGTATCTTCTTTGCTTATAGGTTCCACCTCTTGACTCCCAAGTATTGCAAAATTGTTTTCCATATTCTTGTGTCCTCCTTGTTTTTCCTTTTCCTTTTTGGATTTAGGGTTGGGGCTTAACTTGGGTCTCTTCACTTGCTGCCATCCTTCTCCTAACTCTTTCTCTTTCTACATGATCTGAGTTTTTGGACATTGCTTTTGGAAATTTCCATATTCATGACAGCTACGGCACTTGAACGACAACTTCTCGTAGTCCAGTTTTTGGTAGTGCTGCCATTCTCCGACAGTTATCTTGATTGCTTCAGGAAGACTCGCTTCCATATCAACTTCTATGCAGATCTGGGCATAGGAGTATTGACCTTTTGGATCTGCTTTGTCTATGTATCTTCCCATTTTGTTGCCTATAGTTTGCAGAGAGGAAAGGTTCCAACAATGGATTGGGACGTTGGGTAGGCGTACCCAGACTGGAACCGTCTTTGGCACGTCCACTTTGGGATCGAAGTCAGGTGTCCAAAGATTTAAGTAGAGCCCCTATCGTCCCATGAAATAAGGCCCACTCCTAAACATCAGATCCCGATCTTCTTTGGAAATGAATTCGAACAGGAAGAAGCCTCTTATGACTGCATAGCTGGTAATGTTGTTTGATATCAGGGGCCTTCATTTCTTAGTTATTCATGGAGATGGCAAGAGCCCTGTAAACTGACCAACAAGTGCCCGATCTGCAAGATAAATGGCCTCACTCATAGGCTGGGCTGGGGGTAAATCGATTTATGGGACTTCATCTAGTTTTTTAACGAACTTTGGAACAACTCCTCCTTCTTTCTTCTTTCCTTGGGCGAGTAACAGTCATCTAAAGGCTGCTTCATCGGCAAAGGGCGTGAGGGGAGGCGGTTTCTCCCCGCCTCCAATAGGGCACATCTAGCTTCAGTGGAAAATGACTCTATGGGCAGGACGCACCACAAGAGCAGCCCCTTGGGTGATTGGGATTAGGATATCTTAGCAGGACTGGTGCAACACACCAGATGGGGAAGCCCTTAGGGCAAGCTCTAGGAGGCACGCGACTTAGGCACGGGAGGCTCTCAGGCAGTGGTCCCTATTAGATCCCTTGACCACATAAATTATTAAGTGGTTTAATTCAAATAAATTTATGCGTAGAAATATTTTTCACTCTTTCGGTTATATTCAAATATTATCCGACGAACATCATCTTAATATTTTTAATAAATTATATTTATTGTAAATATAATATGTATTTGTATACATAAAATGGAAAAAATTTAAAACATATATATATATATATATATATATATATCCCACAGATCCCACCACAGGCAGCAAGGCAGGCACTATTAAGTGGTTTTAATTCAAATAAATTTATGCAGAGAAATGGTTTTCACTCTTTTCGGTTATATTCAAACAATATCCCATCAACATCATCTTAATATTTTAATAAATTATATTATTGTAAATATAATATGTATTTGTATACATAAAATGGAAAAAATTTAAAACATAGGTAGGTATATATATATATATATATATATATATATATATATATAAAAATTAAAAATAAAATAGGAAGAAAATTTTAAAATTACATGTTTATATGTTCAAATTATACATGCACAAACAATAAATTTATAAACAATATGGAATTACTTGAAAATGGGAATTTGATATAGACATTAATAAATAATTTATAAACAATATGGACTTAGTTAAATTGATGTAGGCATTAAACAATCAAATATTAAGTTTTTAAATTTGATATAGACATTTAACAATCAAATATTAAAAATAGAGTAAGCATTTAAGTGATTAGTCTCTGCCTGAGTAGTCGACCAGGAGCTGAATCTATTGTCTTTCACTCCGGTGTTAAAGACTTAGATTCAAATGCCCTGTTTTTCTGTGCATAGATAATCTCTTATTAAAATTGGTTGTGACTTGGACGCGGGGGCCAACCCCATGGGTATGCACATGGCTTGGCCACATGGTTGCCCCCGCCCGCGACCAAGTCACAGTCATTTCAATTAAGTTTTTAAATTTGATATAGACATTTAACAATCAAATATTAAGAATAGAGTAAGCATTTAAGTGATTAGTCTATGCCTGAACAGTAGGCCAAGAGCCGAATCTATTGTCTTTCACTCCGATGTTAAAGACTTAGATTCAAATGCCCTGTTTTTTTGTGCATAGATAATCTCTTATTAAAATTGATTGTGACTTGGCCGCGAAGGCCAACTCCGTGGCCAAGCCATGGCTACGCCCATGGCTTGGCCACATGGTTGGCCCCCCGCGACCAAGTCACAATCATTTCAAACGTTTTGTATTTCATAAAAATTTCAAACTGTCCAAGTTTTAATTTCAAACGTTTTTTATTTTATAAAAATTTCAAATCTTTAGGAATTCAATTTATAATTCCATTTTTACATATGTAATATTAGATTATCATAAGTTATAAATATTATTTTACAGATTGTTGATTCTAGAATTCCTTGTTGTACATTATTGTTTATCTTATAATTTGTAAAGGAATATTTGTGAAATATACATACAATGGAAAATATTTAAAATATATATATGTAATATTTTTTTTTAATAAATTTAAAAATAAAAAAGGAAGACAATTTAAGAATTACTTGTTTATATGTTCAAATTATACACACAAACAATAAATTTATAAACAATATGGATTTACTTAAAAATGAGAATTTGACATATAGACATTAATACATAATTTATAAACAATACGGATTTAGTTAATTTGATATAGACATTTAACAATCAAATATTAAGTTTTTAAATTTGATATAGACATTTAACAATCAAATATTAAGAATAGAGTAAGCATTTAAGTGATTAGTCTGTGCCTGAGCAGTCGGCCAGGAGCCGAATCTACTGTCTTTCACTCTGGTGTTAAAGACTTAGATTCAAATGCCCTGTTTTTTTGTGCATAGATAATCTCTTATTAAAATTGGTTGTGACTTGGTCATGGGGGGGCAGCCCTATGGCCAAGCTGTGGGCACGCCCATGGCTTGGCCACATGGTTGGCTCCCCGCAGCCAACTCACAGTCATTTCAAACGTTTTGTATTTTATAAAAATTTCATAAAAATTTCAAACTGTCCAACTTTTTAATTCAAATGTTTTGTGTTTTATAAAAATTTCAAATCTTTAGGAATTCAATTTATAAATCCATTTTTACATATCTAATATTAGAGTATCATAAGTTTCTTACAAAGTTTAGCTTACAAAGTTTCTTACAATGCCTTGTTTACCGTTAAATTATATTAACTCTTTCATAAGTTATGTTGTTTTCAATCTTTTTGCACTTGATGCTAAAAAACATTGGTTTTACGTTTTTTATTTAATGTGAATCTAGATTATAAAATGTATTCTAAATATTTTGATGATATTAAATATTGGTTGTATGGTTTTAATAATGCAAGTAGATTATAAATTTTATTCAAACTATTGAGGATATTGAAGGAGTCCTACACATGAAATGATGTCCTTATTAGATGGGATTCTCATATTATAAATAAAATCCATGGGATCCCTTCATCTACAACACCTTGAATACCATTGCACCACTTCTCAACAAGTGAATGCATATGGTATGTTTGTTGCGTGTAGAAGGATAATTTTCCTTCAATCCCTTAGACACTTTGCATTTACGAACGTCAAGTTTCCTAAGGAGACAATACCTTTGATTGAAGGAGTCCTACACATGAAATGATGTCCTTATTAGATGGGATTCTCATGTTATAAATAAAATCCATGGGATCCTTTGATCTATAACACCTTGAATACTATTGCACCACTTGTCAACAAGTTAATGCATACGGTACGTTTGTTGCGTGTACAAGGATAAAATTCCCTCAATCCCTTAGACACATTGCATTTACGAATGCTAATTTTCCCAAGGAGACAATACATTTGATTGTTGATGCAAAGAAAATAACATGGAATGTATTTCATCCAACCACACTAATTTGGGCATGGATGGCCCTATATTGGATTTGATTCCTAGATATATGTTCCCCTAGTTGAGGCCTCAAACAAAAATTTCATTCAAAAACTCAATGATTAACATGATTATGTAATTCACGCCAAGTTTTGCATTTTTCTTGTTCATTTAATAACAAGAAAAAGAAATATTCATTGCTAAGAGTCATTTATATTTGGACTAGATTGACAAAACACGTCTTGAAACCATCTAGTGAGACCTAATGATAATGGGTAAGTAAATATCCCCCTATGCTTAACATGATTATGTAATTCACGCCAAGTTTTGCATTTTTCTGTGTTCTTCATTTAATAACAAGAGAAAGAAATATTCATTGCTAAGAGTCATTTATATTTGGACTAGATTGACAAAACACATCTTGAAACCATCTAGTGAGACCTAATGATAATGGATAAGTAAATATCCCCCTATGCTTCACATGTCCTACATATTGTCATGAGTCTTGGTCACATATCTGTGTAAGACATGAGTGACCTACTTGTGTAGATTTGGTTTTTCCTTGAAATTCATTTGATCAACATTTAATGTAATATTCTTGGCTTTTTAGTCAGTAATTGACTGAATTTCACTTTTTTCAGTATCTAGAACAACCAAATTCAGCACTCACTTTTGATATGGATTCTCTTCCAAACCATAGACTCTTATCATAGTAAACTGCTCAAAAAGGAACCAGTCTCCCACTTTGGTGGTTTTTTGCAATTGTAGTGACCCTTTGACTAAAGGAATAATTATAACGAATACTTCATTTTGGATAATAAAGTCTATTATAGAAATAAAAGAGTTTACATACTGCAAAAAACCTTCATTGGTGACATGATCTTCTTACCATAGGCAACCACTCAATGGTTGGGAGAGCAACATGTTGGATGGTCATTCACCATCCTAGACTTAAAATAACCCAGATGTGAGTAGTTTTGATGGATTAACATATGGATCGAGTGAGACTGGTACATGAATGAGTTGGTACCCCTAAAATTTAAAAATTGTTGGTGCATTGTATTTGCCAAGAACTTGCAGAAGTCAAACTTTATGAAGGTTTGATTCTCGAGGTGTGACAAGGCTACTAGGAAACCCAAAAACAATGATATCCATTATAAAACTATTATAAATAGAAACAAACTTTGAAACATAAGCAGTATATTCACTGAACTCATTCCCTCAACCTACAGAACAGATACACCGAAACATAGTTAGTATATTCATTGTTATAACATTGGAATATGTTATAACATATTACTATAACATATAATTAAATTGTAACATGTTATAACATATTACAATGTAATATATGTTATGACATATTACATTGTAATATGTTATGGAAAATCTGCATTAATATAACACATCAAATAGAAGAAAAAAAATAGTGAAACATAGGTAGTATATTCACTGTAATCATTCCCTCAACCTCTAGAATAGATACACCGAAATATGTAACAGTCGCTTCGCATTGATAGCAAAACTGATAAACAAAATCAATATTTCATGTTAAAGCCTCATTTACAAAGCTAGCAGAAATGAAATTTGAACTTGCATCATCATTCTTGTGATTAGTTGCATATACCTTAGATTGAAACTCTACACTCTTAACTATATTGTAATATTCACATAGCTCATATGGGTAAGATATGAAGTTGATTCCATTGCTTTAGCTCTCTCTTAATCAGAGTAAGTAAAACCCATATGTATTGGATAAGAGTATATACCCTTTGAAAGACCCTTGTTAATGATCCATTACCCTTTGTATTTACACAAGCATTTAGTCGAAGATGAGCTTCTATTAACCTTTGGATAAGATACTAGTTGAAGATGGTGATGTATTACCCTTTGAATATACACAAGCATTGGATTCACCTGGCCAAGTCATGGTTGTCCACAGAGTTTCTGACAGGATGGATCTACCAAAATGATTCAGAGGCCATTCTCAGCCCCTGTATCGACGAGGTCACTGGAAGAAGGTCGGTAAGCATATAAAAAATGTTTTATAACCTCATATAAATGAATGTTTAGCAGTGTCAAATCATCTAATTATAGATGTTTAGTATATAAAAAGGTTTGTCATAAACAGAATTCCAACAACTTGCAATCATATAATACATTTTCTCTATTAATGCCCCCCTCCAAGTGCAATATAGACCTGTTGATATTTAGTTCCATTACTTTGTAGATGGCATATTTCTTCCATCCAACCAAACATGGTGTAACGTTAATCATTGATTTTCATGGACTATGCTCCATACCTGTTGGATGCATGAAATCTGATTGCCCATATAGATAACCGCTACTCCATTACCAGACTTTGACCCATGTACTATTGGTGGATTTACCAAGGTTATTTGTGTTAATATTAAGGAGCCAAAATATATTTGAAATGGGCATGGGTAGTGGAGTTATGCATAACTCTATTATAATTGTGTCTAACATAAAGAACATTTCTATTAATTTTGTCTTATTTTTTTTTCTTTCTTCATATTTTTGTTGGACAATGTTGGAGATATTAACTCATACTTGTCTTGTGCTTAACTTTTCATAAATTTCCAAAGGATGTATATTGAGGAGAGATGTCAACATGGGATTCTCCAAACATTCCTCGCAAATTCTCTAGGTTCTCCCAAGAAGGAAAAAGAGGAACTCCTTCTTCGATTGAGACTCTGAGTGACCAACAACAATCTCGTCAGAGGAGATTTTCAAACAAGTCTGTGAATAGATCAGTTGCAGAATGTGCTCAAGAAAGTGTTATGGATGCAGCCTTCTTAGATAGGTTGTGCATTGATACTCCTACACCTGAGAATGTAGGGAATACCTCAGGACAAGAGAACATTTATGGTAATTTTCTTCAATTTTGTTTATTTTTGTGTATTTAAATTTATGTCATGTTAAATGTTGTAATTACTTTCAAATGTGTGTGTAGACAATGATTTTAGAGCAAGGGACGAAAATGAAAGAGATAGTAGTTGTCATGAATATTTTGATGTTGGTGCAAGAGGGTGAAGGTGGATTTAGGAGGCCGAGTTATCAAGAAACACAAGATTATACGCCTACATCCACCTATCCTTCCGATGTTGGTGATGAACTTCCCTAAGAAGGGATTACTGAAGCAATGACCCTTGAGCGATGCTCAGGCGTTAAAAGGAGGTTGGAAAATGATTTGGTGGTCCTGGAACTCCCTCAGGAAAGTAAACAAAGCTTGCAGATTGTTTTACATTCATTGCAAAAGTTTATGGACGCATATCAAAAGACAGGGCCAACCACTGACAATTTTGTCGATCTAATGAGGCAGTGAAAGTCAGAGGTGATGGGTCCTGATAAATGGGAGGCAGTAAAAAATAGAGTTTCAAAAGAAGACGCAATTTCGATGTTCAAATTCAAATATGGGCCAAAGAGGAAGATGTTGAAGGTGCAATATTTTAAGCACCCCGACATTGCAGGACATCAGTATAACAGATTTTTGGCGGCATATGGGAAATTGTCATGGAATGATGAGGTTCCACACTATTTTTCAAGACACTTTTATACTTGTCTACCGTCCAATTATTATGGGACTGGTAAAGGACGGACATATGATTGTAAAGAGGCATATTGAAATGCAACATTGCCGAGGCCTCCACAACCTTTAGTACCTCGCCCAACCTGAGCATTTTCTTCACATTTAGAGTTGCAAGCTACATCAAAGGTTGACAAAGAGGCTAGGAATACAATCAAGGAAAATTTGGAAGTGATTTTTTATGGTGTTGATTTTGGCATGAATCGTCAGTGAGCGGAAGCCAATTCCCTGACCACATTTGTTTATAAAACAGGTGTGGAGTTAGATACCATGTCATTAGAAGATGTTAAGGTGTATGCAAAAATTTACCGTGATGGTTGGAAGAAGGTCATTCAGAATGATGACCCTAACAACAAATTGGTATGTGCTCTAGTTAGTAAATTTTTTATGCATTTTAAGATAGTTTACTTCTAATTCTAGATTTAGATATCATTACATATCTATAGAAATAATTGAGTTGTTGTTGTTATTAATTGCAGTTTGGAGATATGTTAAATGAATCTACAGTAGATAGAGGATTTGATTCCACAAATTTAAATTTAGATGGGTTGAATCAGGTATGTGTTTTCTAATATTTACAGATGAACACTTTAGTTGTCTAATCTTTAATCTTTTGAATAAGATATCAACAACATTTATAATTGTGTATAAATGTGAACACATTAAATCCTAGATTTAGTTCTTGGTTGTGTTGTTCACAGATCCCTATTCCATCTCCTACTACTTGGGAAAGCTTGTCTCAATTCTCATTGGGAGAGTTTGAAGAGGGTGGAAGTTCACATGTATCATTTAATGTGTTAAAATCATTTAAATTTAATGTGTTGTAATCATTTAAATTAAATTTTAAAATTTTAAATGTGTTATATAGGGTAAAAAGAGTACCTGAGAGTGTGCACGGGAGGGAGATTGGGATTGAGGAGGAAGCGGAGGAAGCACCCAAATTTGGGAAGGATGCATCCATTCAGGATGATTCATAAATGTATGGTTTTTACTTTTATCAAATTTTTGTTTTCTCAAATTTTTGGTTTGGCCTTTCCTATTCAACGTTAAATAATAAATTATTTTGAAATATATAGAAACCCTAGATAATCTTATCGGTATCTTAAATGGTGTACATTCAAACTTATTTAAGGTTAGATCATGATGAAGACCTAATTTTGAACTTGAACATTTGATTATTTGATAACAGACTCTATCTCACATTAGAAAAGAGAAAGTTTCTAAATTTTCTTCGATTGCATTCCTTGCTTTCTTGTCCAAGAATGGCATAGTATTGACATTTTTGTTTTCTACATACAACGAAGTGAATTTGTTATTGTCAGGGTATTGTCAAACTCTTAACTAAATTAGTTTCTAATCACATAAACCAACATTCAAGTATATTTACAAATAAGCTATGCATATGTATATGTGAGCTAGCTCACACATATTGTATATGTGAGCTATCTCACACATAATTCAAAGAGCATTTGATTATATGTAATATAAATACATCCCAAAAAAAGATTTAAATGGGTTTTGAAGAATGACTTAATATACATGTGCAGATTTGTGTTTTCTTCATGTACATGCAAGATTATATGAGAATATATATTCCACTGCAGAAAGAGGAGATAAGTATTTTCCGGAAGAATGGTTTTTAAAATGGAGATTTGTGAACTTTTTTAGATATAAGTAGTTTTTTGGAAGAATGGATTAATATGGAGATTTATGAGTCCTTTAATTTGAAAGGGTATCATGGAATTTGATTATATGACCACTGCAGAAGAGGAGAGAAGTATTTTACTGTTGGAGAGATTAGTATTTTATTGTTGTGTAAATATGATCAAATATCATCACCTGGGATGAGAATTTCACCTGAAGGATTTGAGACTTTATCCACAAGGAGATAAATATTTAATTGGAAGAACGATTTAATAATATGAGATTTGTGAACTTTCTGCATACATAGTTCTATATTTATTTTGAGATTATTATCTAACTCTAAATCTGAACACAATTTTTGTTTTACCAAGAATGTACAATTTTTCTCTTTAAATTTTTTTAAGATTTTACAAATTGTTTAAATCATGTATTAATGTGGAGAGTAACTATCTTATGTTTATCTGTGGTTGGGTACATGTTATTATTTCTTATTGTTTATTTAATATTTAGTTAAATTATATATGCTAATACATGTGTTATTTGTTTTTTTATTATTATTGTTTCAGATGTTTAAACTATATTTAGTGGAAAATATGTTTACATTATATTTGGTAGGAAAGAGTATGTTGGAGGATGAGACTTAACTCTTTTGGTATGTATGTCAATTTTGTTTAAATCACGATTTTTGAATTTTGTTTTATTTCGCATGTTTGAATTGTAAATTTTTAATTTTTGAATTCTGTTTTTTTTGCAGGTTTGAATTGCAGGTATGAAGTGATCTATCTTAAAGTGATGGCTTAGAGTTCAGAATTTTGGAGTTAAATGTCTTAGTTGTTGTTA
>SNQJ01S0088752.1:34647-49827 GCA_010110895.2 Picea sitchensis
TGGCCCTCCGATTTTAAAAATTTCAGCTTGGTAGCCTTCAATGTCCTTAGCTTTCCCATTTGCGAGCCGCTTAACCCCAAACTCTATGTCATCTAAAGAAAAAACTTCTTCCTTTGTAGGGACAATATGAATGGTGTCCATGGAATTAGGGAAATCGTAAAGACTTTTAAGGTAGGAATTCCAAGTCCTTAAGGGAATCCTATTATTTTCTTTAGTATTGCGTTTTAGAATTTGGCTCCAGAACGTCTTAGGATCCAACTTGTATAGTTGTGAAAGTTTCTCTTGCCTTTTATTGATATATAGTATCTTTTTTTCCTTTTAATTAGGGCTTTGTACGTATTGATCTTATCGAGTTTTAAGGACTCATTAGAAGCATCCCTAATGGATTTCCTAGCAATTTTACATTCTTCATCATACCAAGGGTTGGTCATTCTATTATTCTTTTTATAAGACACCTCGAAAGAGAACTTGTTAATAAAAGTGGAAAGGGTAGTTGTAAAATTATGATAGCGTTATTCAATGTTTTTTTTTTTAAGTAAAAAAGTTAGAACCTGCTATATTAAGTTATCAGAGAAACATTGACAAAATACACAAAGATATAGTTCTGAGCCACCAAAAATGCTGCCGTTTTACTGGAAACCAGCATAGTTTGGAAAACTGTTTTTCCCTTTGTCCTTCCCGAAGGAAACCATGACAGATGGCCATAGGTCGAGTTTACATGTAGAAACAACATGATCAAACATAAAACAAACTAGCAAAGGAGAACCTAGATACCCGATGACCTGTCGCCCTTGCCTGTCTGCCACGTGGTTCTGGCTGGGATGGCGAATGGCTGCGCATAGAATGGACATTTCCTCTTTGTTGGAGCGTTGGAGTACGCATCAAGGAGCAAGTCCAGACGCTGTCCCATGAGAAGGGATCTGTGCTCCTGGTCTGCCATGTGGCCTCAGAGTTCGAACACCAGAGCTAGATGCTCTGCACGGAGGAAAGGACCATGCAAGTCATGATTACCTGCGTCATTGAAGATTTCCTTCCCGACTTCCATGTTCATCCCAGCTCTGGCCTCGATCTCAGACAGTTCTGCATCGGCCTCTTCCTCCTTCATCCCTGGTCTGGTCTCATCCACGCTCCCTTCTGCGCAAGCCTTGTCCCGAGCCTCGTCCTCGATCGTTACTTGCTCATCATGGCTGGTGGGGTTATAGTCACCCGTCCACGATATCTCCTCAATGATGCACACATATAATTCTTCTGCCATCTTGTCTTTAGGACCGCTACCACCCTGTAAGTCCGGCGCCATGGCTTGGGGTTCCAGGGTGGTCATGAATTCCTCCACGAACGACGTTTCTTCAACATAGCAGGTTGGAAACTCATCTACGGCGCCACCCTCCAGACTGCTTCCAGGCTCAATTGCCATGGTATGACTGCTACGCTCTGTCCCAGTCTCAGCAATAATGGCATGCAGAGCCAATTGGTCAGCGCGAGCCCTCTTCCGAAGAATGGAGGTTGCCATTGACAGAGCACGCTCCAGGTTCTTCCTCCTTTGCCCTTTCTCTTTGTGGGTGTACCAGGCCGAGCCACGGTGAGGCCTACCGCGCTTCCTGGTCATTGTTGCTAAGTAGTGGATAACAATGCAGAGAGAATGCAATGAAACGAAAGTGAGCCAAGACGATAAGGAACCAGAGCTGCACCAGAGCTCCCAACCGACGGGGAGGTTCAAAACGAGAGTGAACCAGCTCTGTCTAGGCGCTCGAAGTTTCAAATTTCCAAATGACGGATTCGCCTGGCTATCCATAAACCCTGTCATGCTGAGTGCGGTATGAGCGAGAGCTTTCGCGCAAGGGAGGAGTCCCTCCTCCGTATAACAACTGTAATGGCCAACTACCATTGTAAATGCTGAGAGGATGGGTGGTGACCATCACCATTTATTCTATGGCTCAATGTAGAGCCAGGTGGCGAGGCGTTGCCGCGTGTCACCCCATCCGGGGGATAGAGTCCTTCAATGTTGTCCTTATAAGTTAGGAGGTTTAATTTACTATTTAAATCCTTTAAGAAAATGTCAAATTTACTTTTGTCAAAGCGCAAATTCCTTTGATTGTCAAAATTCTCTTCAATGGTGATCCTATGCATGGAAAATTTTAGAGTTAGGGTTAAAGGTTTATGATCAGAGTCAGGTTCATGGTCATTTAAAAGGTCAAACATTGTTATTTGATTGGAAATGGGGATATCAGATATCACATAATCTACAACACTACTACATAGAGCATGAATATAGGTCATCTGGTTGGAGTTTGGCCACTTCATTAATCCATTGCAAATTATTAGGTCTTGAGAGCTGCAGAGCTTGTCCAACTCAGTACCAAACAAATTCTCAATTAGGTCTTTAGAGCTTCTTTTGTAGCTATTAGATAAAACAAGGTCCTCATCTAGCCATAAAGGATCATGGTTGGGGTCATTACTTAAAAGAGTAGCTTGTTTAGTTGCAGTCCTAGCATTAAAGTCTCCTAGCAGGAAGATATTACCTTCATTTTTCAAATTATAAATATCTTGTTCTAAATTATTATAGGGACAATTTTTATCTAGATTATTTTTCTTATAAAAAGTAGAATTAATAGGTGCAAAATAACAAATTTCTATATACTTCTGCTTAGCATTTGTGTCTGAAATTTATATCCAAATGTATTGATTAAGAGGGTCAATCTTATGAAGCTGAATGTGAGGAGAAATGCTCTTTCTAATATAACAAGCTAAGCCTCCTATCCCTCTACGGTGGGATTTTTTGTTCCATGCCGACCACAAGACAAATCCTTCCATGTTAGGGTCCTTAGACTCCTCATGCTCCCAAGTTTCAGCTAGACAGATAATATCAATATCACTCAAGATCCAACTTATCATAGGACCTTTGCGCCATGGAAAGCCATGACAATTCAAAAAGAGGATCCCGAGTGTCCCAAATTCCTATTTATTATTATCCTTCTGGTCTCTATCCCTAACAATAGCTTTTTGATTTCTAATTATTGCCCATTTTCCTTCTTTCCTGGCTTCTTTTACATTTTAAACTTCCTTCCTTAGTTCATCTTGGTCTTCAGGATTGAGGTCTTCATTTATAAATATTCTTGACCCTTTTAAGCTCAGAGATTTACTAAGTATGCTATATTTATGGTCATTACAACTTACTTTGACACAGATCAACCTATCTTTGTGATCAATTATTTTTCTTAGCCTCTTTTCTTCTATGAGGTAAGTTGTATCAATTTATGATTTATTTTTTAATTCTTCTTTTACTATTGCTAGCGTATTCTCCTCTTGTTGTTCTTTTATACAAAAAATTATGAGGTTCAAGGCTCTTTTGTTACGCTCATGGTCCAGTTCGATTAACTTATTCATTTCCTCTTTGATGGGTTTGATATCCAATTTGTTTTCCATATTACTGAGGGTTAAATTGTTGGTTAGTTTTTCTTCTAGCTCTTTAATCCTATCTCTCAAGTTGTGATTTTCATCCATCCCTCCTTCTTGGGTTGATTGTTTATGTTTTTCCATTTCTTGAATTCTATCCTTCATTGTTTGGAATTCACTCTTGAACCCTAAGAATCTATCCTCTATTTGAGTTTGAATGGTATCTTTAATTTTTTTTATCAATCATTGCCTCTAGCTCTATTTGGAGTTTTACGTCTCTTTCTTCACTCCTTTTTTCTAATGTTTCTAACTCTATTTGGATTTTGGCATCTCTCTCTTCTCTTCTTTTTTCTACCGATTCCATATAATCGTAAATGATCTCTAGGGTGATTTTGAGGGGCCTCCCCTTGTTAGGTTGATTTTTTGGAATAGGTGGTGGAGTGCTCATATTGAAAAGAAGAGAAAACAAATGTAACAATTATTATTATGGATTGACTTTATCTCTCAAATCAACTTTTACTTATGAAACTTAAAATAAAAAATAAATAAAAAATATTTAAATCTCTTTACTTAAAATTAAAATTGAATCAAAGTAAAAAGTGACTCACCTCATTTAAGATGTCCAATTGCTCAACCTTTTGAAGAAGCCAAAAATAATATTCCCGTTCAAAACGAAAAACCTAACAAAAACCCTCAAAAGTAAATTACATGTATAAAGACATAATAGATAAATTGCCTATTAAAATTTTACATTTTAAAATTTTAATCTTTATTTATGTTTTAGTTAATTTTTTTTTAATAATATATACCAGCATAGATCCATCTTAACCTGTAATCAAATCTCTATAGTGAAAACCTTTTTTAGAGTGCAAAACTTGAGGAAAGGTTAAAAGTTTGCACCTAGAGAGATTTGATCCATCTAGAAGCTTGATAGATCAGGGGTTAAGATGGATCTATGTTGGTTTTTATTCATTCAAAGTATCTATATCTATATCTATATCTAGATATATATGGGTGAAATCCTGAAGATGGGTAACACTTTTTCTTGTTTTATGAGAAAAAAAACTGTATTTTCACAAGTTCTTCAATTTCCAGCATACAAAAGTATTTTTTTTATTTAAAATTTCACTTTACAGTAAAAACAAAACTTGTGAAGATTTTTTGTAGGTTTCCAATGACTATTTTTCAATTTGTTTTATTAATATTTGATATGTCAATTTGACAATTGTTTAACAATATGTTCCTTAAACATCAAATGAATGATAATGAGTTATTTTTTCCTCCAACAATGTATCTATTATTAAATTTATGTTTTTAACAAATGAAATATACTGCAACAATCTACATAGACTCTATTTTATTATGAATATAAGTTTGAATCTAACGGATGAATATTATAATTCTAGAATTTTTTGAAGTTGACCAAGCCGAAAACGTTGCAGATTTTAGACATGTTATTGCACAGTTTGTAGCTAGGTCAAAAAGGCTAAAGGATAGAGGCCAAACTGGCGAAACATGAACCTTCCCCACCCATTGTCACCTCGATGGGGAGGTTATTTCTATTTAGGGAGGTTAACCCAGGGGAGACGTCCCCGACAACCTGGGGTTTTGAAGAGGCCAAAGTATAAGGATCAAGACAAAGTTTCCTCCTCACAGGTTACCACCAAAGGTCAGATAATCCGACTAATCAGCCAATAAAGAAGTGTATGTCCAAAAGAGAACACCTGCTCGGAACAAGACAATAACA
Organism: Picea sitchensis; assembly: GCA_010110895.2. Classification (NCBI taxonomy): domain Eukaryota; kingdom Viridiplantae; phylum Streptophyta; class Pinopsida; order Pinales; family Pinaceae; genus Picea; species Picea sitchensis. The sequence goes on from SNQJ01S0088752.1 coordinate 39,788, forward strand.
AGATAATATGTATGCAGGCTATATATCAGTGGGTTAGTACTTCATGTAATTATCTGACATCAATGTATAAGCAATGAAACAACAGGTATTAATGAGATCAACGTTTTATCAATATAGCAAATGGAGAAGTATTATTTCATCAATAACTATCGAGATGATGTAATCAACAATGTATTCAATCAATCATTTACTCAATAATTCCTTTAATCATCATCTAATTGCTTATTATCAATATTTGTTGCGTCAAGATGGAATAACCAACTATGACATCAGCCTAGTTAGGGTTTCAAAATTTAAAGTTTTGAGAGTTGGTTTGAGCACTGCCACTTCAACGTTGTGTGTCTAAGATCAGTGCCTAAGGGTATATGGAGTCATTCAAGGAGAGGATGCAAGGTTGAAGGAGTAATAGGCTAAAGACAAGAGGGAAGGGTTCTAGAGTGCTGCAATGGCAGGGCCCTAGAATCAAAACCCTAGGGGAAAGAGGCTCACTCCGGTGTTGCTTAAGCAAGGCCTCGTGCTCTTTCCTCCTTCTTTAGGTCAAACTTGGCAAAACGACTAGCATATGAGAAGAGATAAAACAAGAGGATCAAGTGAGGGAGAGTGTTGCAATGGCAAGGCTTTATCACTAAAACCCTAGAAGATGGACAACCCTAAGTGTAGATAACCTAGGCCTAGGACGTCACCCTCCTTTTAACCTTTAAAATCAAAGCTAGCTTAAGGGAAGAAGTGAGAAGAGTGTAACAAAGGCTAGGCTCTTTCTTCCTTCTTCAATGGCTGAAAATTTCTCTCTAAGGGGACATGAGACAAGGAACTACTTGTGTGCTTGTCACCTAGGGTTTTAAAATCAACAAATTTATAAGTAAATGCAAGAATACTAACCTACAACCATTCAATCAAGAAGTTTTGCAGGAAAAACACTTACATATCATGAAGAAAATCATGTGCAAACCCTAGTTGTAAACCTTCCTTCAAGAGAAATGCCAAATATGCCAAGAAAATCCTTCCATCAACAAGTACGCCTCACTTTAAAAGACCAAATACCCAAGTAGGGTGCAAGAATCAAACCTCACAAGAGAGTGAGTTGTGTGTTATGTCCAAATGAGGGAAAAACATCCTCAATATATAGTGTATCATGACCTTTAATTAAAATTAGGTCATTAAAAATAACCGACAATGCTACAAACCAAAATCATATTGTTTTTACATTAACTGCTAAGTAAAAGACATAAATGAGCAAAAAGTGAGACGTCAAGCCCCTCTGAGGGAGACGTTAGGCCCTTTTGGGGCTAGTCCAGCATCCAGAAGTCAGACGTTAGCCCTTTATGAGCTCCTCCAAGCTGCCACACATGCCAACCATCCTATCAAACTGCCACACACTCAAGGAGATGTCAAGACATCCTGGGTGATGTCTTGGTCATCAAAAGGAAAATGTTCCATCTGAAGTGGGTCAACCCCCCTGGGTCGGGCTCAACCAAAGTGTCTTGGGTGGAATGTCTTTCTTCTTCTCATGTGCATGAGCTCATCCAATCACTGTCCTGTCTCTGCCCCTGATGGGGTCCCAACAACCATCTGATGGGCTCTTCAGCCCCATGGAGGTCCGAACTAATCATCTCCCCATGTGTACCGATCCAACTGGTACCTGTCCGTCGGGCATGGTCCTGCACATCAAAAACTTCGCCTTCCATGGGCTCATTAGTCACAAGGATCAAAGCAATGTCAATCACATTTCATCATTAATTTTATCAAATACATGCATAAAACCCCTGATATATCATTCAATAGCTGAAAGATATTACAATGACCTACAATACAAAGCCGAAGAAAAAGACAAAATACTCTATTGGGCCAACATCCATAAGAAAAGGAAAGTCTCCAGAGGGTATCATCCAAGCCATGTAAAACAAAGTGATGTGGTCAAGGGATGTCCAGACATACGGGTAGAGTGAAAGATAGAGGTGTACGATATTACCTGTGGGTGCCTTTGTAGAAGGCGAGTCGTACCTGTCATGGATGCAATTCTTTCCAAGCCCTTTATTGCCTTTATTCTTTCTTTTCTTTATTGTTTTTTCTTATTTATTTTATTTCAAGGTCTAACTAGAGGACATTGCCTTGGCGTGGTGACTAGAGCTGACAGTGTTACCCACAAATACTTTCACAGAGATGATAAGGCTGGCTCATGATGAGACCCCCTTTCCCTTGGCCATGCAACCAAAGGTCACTGCCCTAGCGTGGTAACCAGATAATGGCAATGCCATACTGCTAGGTACCTATGAACATAATAGGTTGGCTCGTGATGAGACCCCCTATCCTCTTGGCTAGGTCTTGTTTTGTTATTTTTCTTCGGGTCCCTCTTATTTTCTTGATGAGAGGATTTTTATTGCCTTCTCGGGGATCCCTGGGTGAGGCACCTCTAGGTTTAATTTTTATGGCTTTTAACTTTTACCTGTTTATTTTACCTTCTGGGCCTTTAGCCCCTTCTTCCCACGAGATAAGGTGTAACCCCACAAATAGATCATCCTAATGCTCGGACTAAGGGAATGGGACATATGAGTGGGAGATAAGATGTAAAAGTGATGATGTGACGGGAGCGGACGATGGCCCTTCAAAATCCCCCGGTGGCAAACCAAAACCTATGGGTACAAGCTTGCTAAGGTACCTTGTCCATCCCCCCAACCATGGTCAAGTGGGTTAATGTAAGATCCAAGTAGTCGTCAGAAATAAAAGAAATTTGATGCATATATCTAAAGGTTATAATGATCAAATATGACACATACCATGATACCTGGACCAATTACCTCATGGAGCAAGAGTATTCTCTGATACAAGTCCAAGCCGAAGGTGATGGATGCTGCTGCTACTGACAAGACAAGTCTGATGAAAGAGAAGAAAGATGGGCCCTCCAGGGCCATGCTCAGGTCAATCCTGCTCTTGGTACTCCATGTCTAGGACCTGTGGGCCTCGAGACATGATCTCCTAGTTATCCCTAGAAATCGGGGATAACAAGACACATGTTTTCCTCCACCTTGTATCTATCTTAATTTTTACTTAAAAGTAAAATCTAGAAATATCCTTTTGAAAACAACAGTTTAAGGATTATGAATATCATTTTTTCTAAATTTCTCACTGTGTATTTTTAGAGATACAGATATTTCATTTCACCGAATCATAATGTCTGCTAAAAATATTATGCAGTGATTTTTTTTTAAAATTAAATAAAAATAATGAAAATGAAAACAAATTATAGGAATTGAAAGTAGATTCAATTTTGCAAATGCTGGTGTCATTTTCAAAACTAAATTCTGAGTATTTGTAGGAGTTCACAACCTCTAAAGTTCAGGTAAGCTTGGGGCAATTCTTTGGTTTCTGTTTACAGTCCCAATTTCTAGTTTTCGGTCGAAATAATCTTTCGGCCAAAAGAATAAATTCTAACAGAAACCATGAAAAATAAACGATTTCCTAGGTTTTCGGTCGAAAGAAGGTTGAGCGAATTCCGTCAGTCGAAAAAAATGAAAAGACATGTCATATCGTTTCATTTCATGCCAAATCGTATAAATACATTTTCAGCCGAACACATTGAACACAATTCATCCTTTGTTTGATGGTTTTCTAGAGCACCTAAACAAAGTTTCGAATCATCTTTTTGGTTTTTGTTGAATAAGGTAATTGATGTTTGTTCAAGTTTTTATTGGAATAACAATTTATATGTTGAAATATAAATGTTGAGCATTTTTTCAAGGTGNCTGACAAGACAAGTCTGATGAAAGAGAAGAAAGATGGGCCCTCCAGGGCCATGCTCAGGTCAATCCTGCTCTTGGTACTCCATGTCTAGGACCTGTGGGCCTCGAGACATGATCTCCTAGTTATCCCTAGAAATCGGGGATAACAAGACACATGTTTTCCTCCACCTTGTATCTATCTTAATTTTTACTTAAAAGTAAAATCTAGAAATATCCTTTTGAAAACAACAGTTTAAGGATTATGAATATCATTTTTTCTAAATTTCTCACTGTGTATTTTTAGAGATACAGATATTTCATTTCACCGAATCATAATGTCTGCTAAAAATATTATGCAGTGATTTTTTTTTAAAATTAAATAAAAATAATGAAAATGAAAACAAATTATAGGAATTGAAAGTAGATTCAATTTTGCAAATGCTGGTGTCATTTTCAAAACTAAATTCTGAGTATTTGTAGGAGTTCACAACCTCTAAAGTTCAGGTAAGCTTGGGGCAATTCTTTGGTTTCTGTTTACAGTCCCAATTTCTAGTTTTCGGTCGAAATAATCTTTCGGCCAAAAGAATAAATTCTAACAGAAACCATGAAAAATAAACGATTTCCTAGGTTTTCGGTCGAAAGAAGGTTGAGCGAATTCCGTCAGTCGAAAAAAATGAAAAGACATGTCATATCGTTTCATTTCATGCCAAATCGTATAAATACATTTTCAGCCGAACACATTGAACACAATTCATCCTTTGTTTGATGGTTTTCTAGAGCACCTAAACAAAGTTTCGAATCATCTTTTTGGTTTTTGTTGAATAAGGTAATTGATGTTTGTTCAAGTTTTTATTGGAATAACAATTTATATGTTGAAATATAAATGTTGAGCATTTTTTCAAGGTGAAGTCTTTGTTGAACATATCTTTTACAGATAACTATAAAAGTCATGGGAAACAAAAGTTTGTGCTAGAGAAAATTTGATCGCACTCGAGATAATACTCTCCATAACGAACAAAGGAAATTGCATTATTGGAGAAAGAAACGAGAATGTGCTAATATTGAAGAAATAAACGATGATAATGTAAATAGAGATTTTCAACAAGAAGAAATCCAACTAGGTACGCATGCACATATTGTCTATATTAAAAGTATAGAATTCAAATTTAAAATATCAAGTTTAATATAATTGATTGTAATTACAATTTGATGTTTTTCAAAAAACATAAATAGATTTGTCTCATAATGTCGAAGAAGACGTTGAAACTGAAACTGAAGCAGAAGACGAATCACCTATAGGTGTGTACATAAATTTAGATAATACAAGATGATCACTTCTATATATAGTTTAGTGAATTTATGTTCGGGTTTTGTTTTTTAATATAAACTTTAAATTGAAATATGCAGAAGAATCTATCAACATTGATGATGAAATATTAGAAAATGTTGATACTGACAAATTTGGGAAGAAAAAAGATAAACATTATATAAGATATCGAACTAAGAATATGTATAACACTTTTTTCAAAGATGAATAAGTAATAGTACAAACTCAACTTTTACTCTGTCTAATAAAGTCAAGAAAGTTAAAAGAAGCTACATCATTATTGGGTATTCAAAAGTCGACAAAAGATACAAAGGTGAAACATAATGTCTTTGAAAATATAACTAGTGTATTAAAAGCTTTTGGAAAAACTCAAAAAGAAGATGTCAGTGTTGCACGTAGAGCGATACAAACAATATTTGTTTCATCTAACAATATAAAAGATCGTTTGACACAACACATGGAAAAAATGATGGGAACGTCAAGAAAAACATTGCACAAACAAAGAAAATTTCGATTGTAAATAGATGCAAATGATGAACTGGCTTGTTGGACAGTGATTTCTAGACAACCTTACAAAGTTAGACTTGCATAAAATGTTAAAGAATTGGCCCGTAATTGTTGGTTGGAAGAATCTCGTGTTTCAACACATACAAGGGATGTGTTGCGATGAATAATAGCACGAAAACAATATGAAGAACATCCAAAACATATATTGCCAATGACAAAAATAGAATTATTCAATAAGTTCAAAGAAGAACACAAAGAAGTTAAAATTTCCATCAATAAATTTGTGCAACAAAACCCATGGTTTGTTAGACCCATCATTGTTCGCGACACTTGTTGTTGTCGTTATCATGTGGAATTTGAATTGTATTACGACACTTTTTTGGATTTTGGTAAAACTTTATGGCCTAGTTCACTTCCTCCTTCCACATTCCGTGCTTTTATATCTGAAATTCTATGTGAAAGAGAAGGTGATGATTTATTTTACAAAAAAAAATGTGTTGGTGGAAAGAAATGTGATCTTTGTGGAAATCTAAATTTGCTGCATTCAAAGTATCATATTGATATGAATGATCGATAATTTTCTAATATAACAGTTAATTGGAAGAGATATGAATATATCAACAACGCGACTCCACATTCTTCAAATGTTATTTCCAAAAGGATTGATTTGAAAGTAGATAAAATCTGTGTGATAGATTTTTTGAAGAACTTTAAGGAAGAAATTTATAAATACACCAAGTATTCACATAGAGCTTGATAACAAGACCTACAATTCAAACAATCCCATGAAGTGTTTCCACCAGGGGAAATTTTGTCTATAGTTGATTTTGCAGAGAATTATACATTCACTGCACAAAAAGAAATACAGAGTGAATATTATCATTCTGATCAAGTCAAGACATTTTTCCATGTTCTATATAGACATTCTCAACGAAGTCTTGATAACATAGAAAACACTAACGACAATCGACATGTTATTAAAAAATATCACTTTTATATAAGTGATGATCGAGCACACGACACACATTATGTACAACATTGTTTTGATAAATTTTATGATTCATTGAAAGAACGTGAAATCAGATTCAATCGACATTGAATATGGTCAGATGGGTGTGCGGGTCAGTTCAAACCTTCACGATCATTCTATTGGTTATGTCGTCTTCATAAAAAATCAAACATTACACATTGTTGAAATTTTTTTTAGACTAGTCATGGAAAAGGAGAGCACGACGGTGCAGGGGCATGTGCAAAATGAGCACTTCAAAGGTATTAGATGAACCCTCATGCCGATCGATTTGAATTCGCTGAACAAGTTGTTGAATGATGCCAAATGGCGTTAATCCATGAATATAATCCATCAAGGGATGTGCACAGGTGTGTCTATATATAAATGTTACACATGTACATATGATATTTTTATTTGAACGTGTTCAAATTTGTATTCAATCTTCAATCATTTTCTTGAGAAATTTCAAGTTAACAAATTCTTGTCTTGTGTAGGTTTTTTTGGTATGTTGGAAGCCAAGATATCAATAGATCAATCACATATGATGCCAGTACAATACCTGGGACACAGAAAATACATTCAGTTAAAACAAAACGTTATCAAAATGTGTTTTCATTTGATAGAAGAAATGAGTCTTGTTTTTGTTCAGTTTGCATATATGACACATAATCCATAGATATTTGCGAAAAAGAAAATGCAGAATATGTTAAAGCTTGGAGACATACCGAAGTTAATGTAAAAGGGAAAATGCTACTTGCAAGCCCAGAGGAGATGGAATCAAATGAAACTATAGTGTCAGTTGATGGCGATAGAGTTTCCGATCTTGTTAGAGAAGGTAATTTTTATGTTTAATTTTTTTCAAATAACTTGTAGATGTACTTGTGCGATAATCTAACACAAACTATTTGTTGTCCAATATATACAATTATTTGCAGGAGATGTCTTTGCCATGGTTGCACCTGTAGACAACACTGAAAACATGAAATATTATTTGATGTGATGCACAGAACAAAAATTGAGGCTATTAAAAGATTTTGATGATAACGGTTTTATATATGAAAGATGATCCATTGTATTGAAAGGATATTTTTTTTAAGAAACCCATCAAACCGATACTCATGTTCACTTTCAAGAATACCAGTCAGATGTCACAAGTTGTCAATATAGTCATTTGGTATGTGCAGTGCGCATAAAGTTAATAGAAGTTCAATAAAAAAAAAAAACCAAAAGTTAGAAAATGAAAAATGTCCAAAGTCGATCATGAACGAATAATTGAAGATGGAATACCATTACGATGTTTTTAAACAAGTGGCACATGTACATTCCAAGATTTTTTATTTTGCATTGAAAGTACATGTATTTATGAATATCAATATAAATTTTAATGAAGATCACTTACTTATATTAAATTTGTTGACTTGTTTTGATTTTTTTTGTTTGTTTGTTAATTTGTGCGGGACCTGTTGGCTACGCGATTAACCTGTGGCTTGAGAAACCGCGACTCAGGGGCATCTAAGCTGTCAAAATCACCCGGGGATCGCACTCGGCCTGAGCCACACCAACCCTTAACATGCTTGGATTTTTTGTCCCCGCAGGTTTCGAATCGATGACTTTAACAACACGGAGTGGCTTAACAACACACTCCGTCACCGACTGTCCTACACCTCGGGGACATTGAATTGTTTTGATTATTATCATAGTTGGACTTATATTAAATTTGATGACTTGTTTTGACTATTTTCATTGTTGGACTTATATTAAATTTGATGACTTGTTTTGACTATTTTCAACCATATTTCCAAGTCAAACAAAATTTAAATTATAAGTGACAAACTATAATTTTTATTTCACATTTTCTTGAATATTTCATTGTGAAATTTCATAAGAAACTATAAAATTAAATTTTTATTTCACATTTTTTTGAATATTTCATTGTGAAATTTCATAAGAAAAGTTATAAATTTGATGATTTTTTTTTTAAATAAAAAAAATAGTATATTGAAATTATTTCATCCAATATTTTATATAAATAAACATACTGTAAGTAAAATCAAGACAAGACAAAGATTACACGAGTGAGACCATGTCTCTCTGAAAATATCGAAATGATAAAGACCATGTAAATGTCCTAGGTTCAAATTCAAGTGTGTGTAGAGCCCCTTGTGTGTGTGTGTCTCTTTGTAATATTTATAGCATGTCTTTCTTCATTCTTCCATTTGTTCAAGTGATTCTTTCTTTCTATGTCTTCTAATCCATTCTTTTTTTTTTTCCACGCGAAAAGAACAGTTTCACTGTTATTATATTTAAAATCAAATTTATGTACTTTGTTGAATTGTCTATGTACGTGCATAAATTTGATAGATTGAAATCTATTATTTAAGCTTATGGTCTTGTCTGTTACTTTGTTGAACTGTCTATGTACGTGCATAAATTTGATAAATTCAAATCTATTATTTAATCTTCTGATCTTGTCTTTTCAGTTGTTGAGATATATTAGGTTCAGGTTGGATTTGGAATTTATCTAGTCGATAGTAACCTTGGAATCTCCTGCAACCATCAATTTTTTTTATGGAAACGTAGGAAAGGAGTAATAATAATCCCCATAGGCCCGAGAGTTCAACTTTATGTTGAACTTTATCAGTCCATAATGAAATATGTTGAATTTTATCAGTCCCCATAGGCCCAAGAACAGTCCACAATGAAATATGTTGAATTTTATCATGTATTTTTGAACAGTCCATAGTGAACATAAAATGAAGCATTTAAATTAATACATAGTAGTATAGGCCCAAGAGTTCAACTTTATGTTGAATTTTATAAGCCCATAATGAAATATGTGGAATAGGCCCAAGAATAGTCCACAATGAAATATGTTGAATTTTATCATGTGTTTTTGAATAGTCTATGGTGAACATAAAATGAAGCATTTAAATTAATACATAGTAGTATAGGCCCAAGAGTTCATCTTTATGTTGAATTTTATCAGTCCACAATGAAATATGTTGAATTTTATCAGTCCCCATAGGCCTAAGAACAATCCACAATGAAATATGTTGAATTTTATCATGTGTTTTAGAACAGTCCACAGTGAACATAAAATGAAGCATTTAAATTAATACATAGTAAAAAAGTATTTAAGAGTTTGATACTTAATTTAATGCATTGTAAAAAGGAGAATATACAAAACATTAGTTCAAAACTAACAACTTTGCCACTTTTTATCCATCAACTTAGTGCAAACACCATTGAGCATTGGTCAGACCACCACAATCTATCAAGCTAAGTCTTGAACCAAACAAAAACAAAGCTATTCTTACATTAGTAATGGTGTTTAACAGATTAACAACAAAACAATTTTATTTCAACATTGACATAGAAAAGATAGAGATAATTATCAAAGCAAAGCAATTATATTTCAACATTGACAAATAAATTATATTTCAACATTTAACAATATAAGAGAAATCAAATATGAGACAAT
>SNQJ01S0088753.1:3889-16181 GCA_010110895.2 Picea sitchensis
AGGCTTGAGGAAAGGCTAAAGGGTTGGGACAAATGGATTCGACAATTGGGCAGAGTTTCTTTGCTATCTTTTTCCTCCTCCAAATAGTACCCCTACCCCTTCTTTTATAGGCTAGAAGGAGCTAGGGTTTTGGACGAACTCTCATCCATGCATGGCCGGGAGTTTCAGTTAATTGACCCATAGCTTTTTGTCTCGTCGGCAACTTTCCTGTTTTTGTGCTTTGTTAGGTAAACGTGAGCTGTAGTAGGCCTACCAGTGTTTCAACCTGTGCAGTAGTAGGCCTGCCTGTGTTCCAACGCGTTCAGTAGTGGGTTAGGGTGCATGCCACTTGATTTAAGAGGATTTTCAAGAGTTTGTTTGGCATGGCTTTGGCAAGGAAGGGATATGAGTTGGCCTGATGCCAGGTAAGCATGTGTGGTGCAATTTAGGGTTATAACAGGAAGCTTAGTCCCCCATCACTCTTTCTTTGTGGTTGGTCTACACGCAACGATGTTACATATACAAAAACAAGCTCCTGGCCTTTAACACTTAGGCTCTCTGACCTAATAAACACATAAGCCCACCAGCTTATCAACACTCGACTCACCAACCTGCAAAACATCTTTACAATTCATAAATACAACTGGGGTTCGTCCTTGGGGATATTACATTTCTAACTGCTTAGAATTCACTGAAAGCTGAATTTTCTACTTTTCTTACCCCTGCAGGGATACTTCTGGAGGGGTTAGTAAAATATTTGAATAAAAGACTGAAGGTGATAAATTTTTGTGGACCATATATTGACGAAGATGAGTTCTGGGCGGATATAAAAAGGGATGGTGTACTTAAATATTGTAATCTTATATTGGGAGGTGATCTAAACTTTACCACTACTAATAAAGAGGTGTGAGGATTACATGCTAGAGTCAACCCGTTACAAATTATTGTTAGACAAATGATACAAGGTGAGGGATTGGTCGATGTCGAGCCCTTAAAAATCCTTTCCACATGGAGAAATGGAAGAAGTGGACGTGAGTACATAGCTAAGAGATTAGACCGATTTATGATAACTGAAGACCTTGCACTCTCAGTTCTCAGATACAAATCGGGGGTGTGCAATTCAAAGATATATGATCACATGCCTATGATTCTCCATTTGGAGCAAGATAAGGAAAATATAAGCTATCCTTTTAAATTCAATTCTGTTTGGATGGAAGAACCAAAATTTGATATTTTAGTGAGATCAAACTGGCATGGACTTTTGGGTACAAAGATTTTGGATCCTATGGATTCACTAGTTAAAAAACTAAAACTTCTTAAAACTTTGGTGATAAGTTGGGAAATAAAGAAAAATACAAAATAAAAGGAAGAATTAGTGAGCATGGAACATGAGTTGGATAGATATTACTAAAATTTTCCTTAGGGCTTTGTGAAGGAGGAAGATAAAATTTTGGTATTAGAAAAAGAAAGGAGGAAATTGGTTCTACTAAGCTAGGAGGAGGAAACTTGGAGACAAAAGAATAGGATTAATTGGTTGGATACAGGTGATAGAAACACTAAGTTCTCTCATGCTTATGCAAATTCTAGAAAACAAATCAATTCATTCTAGAATATGAAAAAGGAAGATGGAATTGTGATCACAAGCAAACACAGACTACAAAAGGAAGCAGTTGAACATTTTCAACATGTTTTTAAGGCTCGGGCTAATATCACTATTTCCAATCAATTAGCAGTAATCAAGAATTATCCAAGGATTTTCTTAGATGAGGAAGGCCAAATATTGACATAACCAGTTACTTTAAATGAAATCCTGACAACACTTAAAGGTTTCAAAGTTTCAAAAAGTCTCAGGCTAGATGGCTGGACTGTAGAATTTTTTCTGGCCTTTTTTTATCTAATGGATAATGAAATATCAGAGATGGTTGAAGAAACTAGGCAGAAAGGTAGGGTCACCTACGCTTTTTGAATGCTACCTTTCTGGCACTTATTCCTAAGAGTGACAAACCAAAAACCTTTGAAGGATATAGACCAATTGCACTCTGCAATTTGGTGTATAATATTATTACTAAAATTATTGCTACAATAATAAAAACTTCTTTGTCAATTGGTATTTCAAAGGAACAATTCAGCTTTTTGGAGGGCAGACAAATTGCATATGCCATTGGAGTAGTACAAGAAGCCTTACACGACATTAAGGTAAAAAATATCAAGGCTTTGGTCCTCAAACTAGACTTGATTAAGGCATATGATAGAGTGGACTGGGGTTTTCTAAGGTTAGTTTTAATACAGGTGGGTATGAGTCTAGAAACCACAGATTGGATTATGGGGTGTGTTACTTCTGCAAATTTTTTTGTGTTGATCAATGGAAGTCCTACTAGATTCTTTAAAATTTCAAGGGTCTTGAGACAAGGTCGCCCATTATCCCCATTACTCTTTCTACTTGTGGTAGAAGGGTTGAGTAGAATCATATGGGAACAGGTGAAGGAAAATAATATTGAAGGCGTTTTAGTGGCTAGAGGGTTAAAAATTACACATTTGATGTTTGTGGATGATGTTATACTTTTTGGGAATGGAAAATTCATAGAATAGACAGATTATAAAGAGGTCCTGGATCTTTTCTGTAAGGTGATAGGGATGAATTTCAGTCTACATAAGTATTTATTTCTAGAAGTAGGTTGTTTAGATGAGGATATTGTAAGCTTGAAGGAGATCATGACTTTTCAAGTAAAACCTTTAGATGTTGGTTTCAAGTACCTAGGATTTTTCTTAAAACCAAACTGCTATACAAGGGCTGATTGGAACTGGCTAGAGAGAAAATTTGAAGAAAGGATATCGAACTAGAGCCATAGGTATCTTACTTTAGGGATAAGGGTCACACTTGTAAAAGATGTATTAGAAAGAATACATGTGTACTGGATTTCTTTGGCTAAAATACTGAAAAGTCTCCTAAATAAAATTAGGAGGATAATGTTCAGTTTTTTGTGGACTAGTAAAAAATTAAAAGAAGGGATGCATTTGGTAAGTTGGAAAAATATTTCTAAACCAGAAAAGGAAGGAGGGTGGGGTATTAAAAATATATATTCTTTCGAAAAAGCTTTGGTAGCTAAAATTTTGTGGAGGTGTCTAATGATGCCTGGACTGTGGCATGAGGTGATTCATAAAAATTATCTTAAGAAGAAAACTATTGTTGAATGGTTCATGGTTGTTTGGAAAAAATGGAATGGTATTTCAAATAGTTGGAGAGCCCTTACATCATCATTAACTATTATTACTAATTGGCTTGTTTGGAAGATTGGTAATGGAAAGGATATTAGAATTGGAGCTGATCCAATGTTTGGATCCCAAAATTATTATAAACTATTAAGGAATCTCATAAACACACTAAAGGCACAAGGTATAGGATACCTTGCACAAGAAGGGATAAATGATTTGGAGGATACAAGTTATATAAGATGGAGAAAGGTAGAAACTTTAGAACTAGAAGGAGAACAAAAAGAGGAATGTAATATGTTTGTAAAGGGACTAATTGGTTCAGGTTTTGAATTAAATAATGAGAAAGATACCTTAATGTGTTCATGGGATACTAAAAGAGGACAGGTAAGTGCCAAGCTAGTTTATGATGTACAAGTGATGGAGGATATGGAGGAAAAATCAAATTTCTGGTATAATGAACTTTGGAGGTGGCAGTTAACTCTCAAAGTCATCCTTTTTATTTGGTTAATGCTTGAACATAAAATTATTACATGGGAAAATCTGATCATAAAAGGTATAACTGGGCCTAGTAGATGTGCATTATGTGGTAATAGTGAGGAAACAATGTATCATCTTTTTGTGGAATGTAGCTTTACTAAAAACATTTGGTCTACAATAATAAAGGAGCTAAAAATCAATAGTACTTGAAAAGGAGGACAGATTGTTGAGTGCTTTCAAAATTGGATAAGGAAGGGGGAAAACTGTAAAGAAATCCCTTGCTATATATGTTGGGGGATTTGGAAACAGAGGAACTTGGTTATTTTTGAAGACTATCATCTTTCGACGGTCGGGGTGGTTTCTTTGAAGCCATGGATGACAAAAATTCGATTATTGAGAGTGAATTTTATACAACTCAAAGATCAATACATTTACATAGAATATAACAAAGAAGCTGACCAACTCTCAAAAGAAGCATTGCAGCTGGATGAGGATGGAATATATTATGCAGAGGGTACATAAGTACAAACATAGACTTTTGAAAGATTAGTTATCAGTTAATATAACAATGTTATAAAGATGAAGATCTGATATATTTTGTATTATATTTTTTGGAAAGTAAAATAGTTGACAGATATTTCTGAACTTGTATCTAAGAAGTTTTTACAGTTTTTTGAAAAATGTAAAAAGAATAGAATTTTGTGAGGCTGGAAAAAAGTGAACTTAAGCAATGTTCCATAAGACAGTGTTATGTAAAAGCCTATTTATATTTACTAATATAAGCATCTTTTTTAGTTAATCAATATCTTAACTACATGTATTACACAATTAACAAAACACATACTGATTGTAACTTTTCAAATCCAATGTCAGACGATATTGTCTTCACAACATATATCTAGAACACAAAATATTAGAGGAAGCAATACATATATCTTCGAACTTATTAAAAATTTTAATGTGAAATTATCTACATAAAATTGTAATGTGAAATTATGGAAAAATAATCTTACATATGAAAATAAATTAAAAATTTTAATGTAAAATTATGGAAAAAAAACTTACACATGAATATAAATTAAAATTTTAATGTGAAATTCTGAACATAAAATTTTAATATTTTAATGTCAAATTATGGACAGAGAACCTTACATATGAAAATATAGTTAATAATTGGAGATTTATAGACCCAACATGTACAATGCTTAAAACTAAAACTAACACCATTAAAAATCATTGGGCCTCGACAAAGGAATGGAGACTAGCCTTGAATGCACGCCGCCACCAACAGTATGGTTGTATGGTATGGGGGTAACTAGCATGGAAGGCAATGCATTCTAATAATTCCTATAGATTGTCTATAGAATGTTTCAAGTTAATTTGATCAAAGTAGCATGCATCAAAGAGTTTAGGAACTTGTTTTTGGTTAACCATTGTTGTCATCCTAAGGCATGCAAGTTTAGCAGCTCCAAGGTGTTTGGCTAACCCATCCTGGCAGGTAGTATTCCCAAAGAGTATAATAAGGAGATTTATAGTCCCAACATGTACAACGCGACTAAAAATAAAATTAATTTCATTAAAACTCTTTAGGCCTGGATGAAGGAATGGACACCAACATTGAATGCACGTCACCACTGAAAATTCAGGTCCAATACAATTGAAAAATAAATAAATTTTAAATTTAAATAAAAAATATTATTACAATCTTCCTATGCTTAACATTGAAAATAAAAAAAAACTTTAGAGTCAAACTAACAACTAATAGTTACTCAACTAAGCATATCATCACTAGAGACTAATAACAACTTCATTTAGTGGAAAAAAATATTAAAATATTTTATTTATCTTTTATCGATTTTCACTCAATTTAGTTAATATGGCATAAATCTTTATGCAAAATAACAATTTCATTCAATGAAAGATAAAAGCATAAAGTATTTTATTAATTAATTTAGCTACTAAAAAACATGTTAAGATTTTTTTTAAGAATGAAGGAATTAATTTGATGAGGTTAAACTCCTTCCCTCTCACACATAAGGATTCTATCCATTTAAATTTGAACTTGCACTTTGCATTGTCACACCTTATCTCAATCACTAAACTATGACTCAATGTAAGTACATATGTACATATTGACTTTATTGTATCGGAATTTTATTTTTACAACTCAATATAGGAATCATTTTGAATATGGAGAGAACTTAATCCATGAGGTCAAACTTTCTCCCTCTCATGCATAAGGGTTCAACACCCACATAGGTTTGAACCTGCACTTTTTGCATTGTTGAACCCCATCCCCACCACATTGAGTATAGGGACATGATTGTATCGAAATGCACTTTCTAAATCCAATATAAGAGTCTTTTTTAAGATGGAGGGAACCCAATTTCATGATGTCAAACTCCTTTCATCTCACACAAAATAATTCTACACTAGTTGAGGTTTGAGACTAAATTATTTGCATGGTGTAAGCATGTAGGAACTTTATTGTATTTAAAAGGAATTTTTATGGTTAATTAGGAAAAATAGATAGCATAAGATAATGTTAATGTGGTACATGTCAAAAAAATATTATACTTATACTAAAAAATATTAAAAAGAAAAGAACATTTAATTTTTTCTTAAATTGTTAATATTAATAAAAATTATAGATATATGTGTGTGAGAGAGACAGAGAAAATGAAAACATAACATAACTTCAATAATAATCAAATCCTTTGACATGTGTATTTTTTCTAAGTAAATTTCAATTAAAAAAAATGTATTTTGAGAGATTTGATCCCTATTGGACCTAAATAGATTCTAGATTAAAATGAATCTATACTAATATATATGGACCATTATTTTTAAGAGTTTTGTAACTTTTTAATACTTTAAAACTAAGTTGATAAATCACTTATTACAATTTAAAAAGCCATGAATTATTATGTTTTTTAAGAAGACTCTAAATATAATTGCTTGTATTCAATTAATTGTACTTATAAATAACTAGAAGTAATAACATGGATAAATAAACTATGACATATAAAAGTCCTTCAATACCCAAAAAAAAACCATTATTTTTCTTCTTTCCCCATTGTTCACTTTATATAGAAATATGGTCCAATACAACAATTATGGAAAATCTATTGGATACTTCCCCACGATCCATGGATGGTAAACTTCGGGGGAGAACATACATGTCTGACATCAAGACCAATTGAGCTAATTGTTGGGGCTAAAGTGGTTTATATCACTCCAATACCATAGTAATGAACAATAATTCATTTATTCAACACACCAATACACAACTCAGGCATATGTAATTAGTAATTAGTAATTAGTGATGAATTTTATGTCATAGTTTATTTTTACAATGGTGACATTATATAGAATAATTGTCCATTACAACAACTATTTTGAGATACTTACCAATCTTGTCTAATATAGTGATGACTTAGATATTATAGAGAACCAAAGTGATTCATATGGATCTAAATACCAAAGTAATTAACAATAACTTATTTATTGAACACACACATAAAGTTCAGGTGCAATAAAATTGAAAAAAAATGAAATTTTGAATTTAAATAAAAATATTATTACAATTTTTCTATGTTTAACATTAAAAAAAAAAACTCTAGAGTCAAACTAACAAATAATAGTTACTTAACTCAGTGAATCATCGTTAAAGACTAATAACTACTTCATTTAATGGAAAAAATAAAGGATCTTATTTATTTTTTATGAATTTTCACTCAATTTAGTTAATATCGCATAAAGCTTTATGCAAAATAACAATTTCAATGAAAGATAAGGCATAAAGTATTTTATTAATTAATTTAGAAAGATAAGGCATAAAGTATTTTATTAATTAATTTAGCTAGAGAGAAACATGTTAAGCTTTTTTAAGAACGAGAGAATTAATTTTATGAGGTTAAACTCCTTCCCTCTCACACATAAGGATTACACATCCATCTAAATTTGAACTTGCACTATTTGCATTGCCACACCTTATCCCAATCACTAAACTATGACTTAATGTAGGTACACATAAACTTTACTGTATTGAAATGTTATTTTTACAACCCAATATAGAAATCATTTTGAATGTGGAGAGAACTTAATACATGAGGTCAAACTTGTTCCCTCTCATGCATAAGGGTTTTTCACCCACATAGGTTTGAACCTGCATTGTTGAACCCCATCCCCACCACATTGAGTATAGGGACATGATTGTATCGAAAGGAACTTTCTAAATCCAATATAAGAGTCTTTTTTAAGATGGAGGGAACCCAATTCCATGATGTTAAATTCCTTTTGTCTCACACAAAAGAATTTTACACTCACTTTTGAGACTAGATTATTTGCATGGTATAATCATGTAGGGACTTTATTGTATTTAAAAGAGATTTTTATGGTAATTAGGAAAGATAGATAACATAAGATAATGTTAATGTATGTCAAAGAAATATTATACATAAACGAAAAAAAATTAAAAAGAAAAAAAACATGTAATGTTTTCTTGAATTGTTAATATTAATAACATTTATATATGTGTGAGAGAAAGATAGAGAGAGAAAGCATAATCAATATACATCCATTTTAATATCAGGTTTATCATAACTTCAATAATAAGCAAATTCTTTGACATGTGTGTTTATTCTAAATAAATTTCATTTAAAAAAAAATGTATTTTAAGAGATTTGATCTCTATTGAACCTAAATAGATTCTAAGTTAAAATGAATCTATACTAATATGTATTGAACATTATTTTTAAGGGTTTTGTAACTTTTTAATACTTTAAAACTAAAATAATAAATCACTTATTACAATTTAAAAAATCATAAATTATTATGTTTCTTAAGAAGATTCTAAATATAACTACTTATATTCAATTAAATGTACTTATCAGTCACTAGAAGTAATAAGAAAGATAAATAAACTATGACATATAAAAGTCATTCAATACCAAAAAAACATTTTTCTTTTAAGTGGAGATGAGCCATTATATAGAAAAGGAAATCTAATATATATTAAAACCAATAAAGGAAACACAAAGGTTTGTATACATTTCTGTGATACTTAGAGATTGTAATAAAGTAAAGTTGTTTATATTATTTATTTATTTTAAGAAAGCTTCACGAAAAACCTATTGAATACTAAGGAGAAATCGTAGCCTCAAGAAGCATGAGAGTAGAGCCTGTGACCTCGACGAATTCAGTGAAGAACATACATGTCTGACATCAAGACCAATTGAGCTAACCCTTGGGGCTAGAGTGGTTCATATCACTCTAATACCATAGTAATGAACAATAATTCATTTATTGAACACACATATACACAACTCACTCATATCTAATTAGTAATTAGTGATTAATTTTATGTCATAGTTTATTTTTACAATGGTGACATTATATAGTGATTGATTGTACTGGAACATGGTAAGGTTACTAATCCATGAATACATAATTTTCCAACTCATGAATCCTTTACACATTTTCCACCCAACCCCTTAAAAACAATTATACTAAACAAACCTGCTCATTACAATATTAAGATGAACATTTTTTATTATTTAATTTCAAAGTTCAACAAAATTGTTCATTACAATATTGAGATGAGTGTTTTTTACCATTTAAATTATCAAATCCTTTAAACATTGTCCAACTAACCCTTTAAACAACAAAGACTAAACAAAAATACTAATTACAATATTGAGATGAACATTTTTTACCATTTAATTTCAAAGCTCATAATCAATTATCAAATCTTTTAAACATTGTCCACTAACCCTTTAGAAAACAAATACTAAACAAAACTACTCACATTATTGGGATGAATTAATGAAATGAATATATTTATTATCATCTTTCCATATAATCCAAATCTAGGTTGCTCAGTTTAATTATCATCTTTCATTATTGAAATATGATAATAATGAAATATAATTCAAGTCAAACTACTCATTGCATTATTGAAACGAGGATCTTAATTATCATCAAATTGCTCATTGCGTTATTGAGATAAGGTCTTTGCATTATTGACATATAATTTAAGTCATACTACTCATTAAATTAATCTTAATTATCATGAGACTAGTCATTGCATTATTGAAGTGAGGATATTAATTATCATATCTCCATATTTCCATATAATTGAAGTGAGACTGCTCATTGCATTATTGAGGTGAAGATATTAATTATGATCTCTCAATCTTTACATATAATTCAAGTGAGCAGTTATTTCCATATAATTGAAGTGAGACTGCTCATTGCATTATTGAGGTGAGGATATTAATTATGATCTCTCAATCTTTACATATAATTCAAGTGAGACTGCTCATTGCATTATTGAAATGAGGATGTTAATTATCATCTCTCCATATAATTCAAGTGAGATTGGCACGATCATCCTTAATTATCATCTGTCCTTATATTTCAAGTCATATTGGCAATTGATGACATTTTTACTCCAATCCAGTGTTAAAATAATATAATAAAATTCAATGTTTATTGATTTGTTCAACAAGTGTGCCATCCAACCCGCTTTTGCATCTCCATATGACGTACATATAAAATGGATTATTTACCGAGTAAGTCTATTATTTTATTGTATGTTGAGGTGGGCATCTCCACGCCCAACATTAATTATCATCTTTCAGATTGTCAGATTGACAATTGAGAACATCTTTACTCCAAATTTTATGTTAGAAAATTATCCTAAACAGATTGGCTTTGCTGGCTTTGCATATACTTCAACATAGATTGGAATGGACGTGGATCCAAACATTTTTTATGCCTTTAAACTAGGTTTAAATGAATCTATACTAATATGTATTATACTAATATGTATTGAACATTATTTTTAAACATTTTATAACTTTTTAATACTTTAAAACTAAAATTCTAAATCACTTATTATAATTTAAAAAATTATGAATTATTATGTTTCTTAAAAAAAAATTAAATATAACTACTTATATTCAATTAAATGTACTTATCAATTACTAGAAGTAATAAGAGAGATACATAAACTATGACATATCCAATATATATTAAAATCAATAAAGGAAACACAAAGGTTTCCTTTATAACCTATTGAATACTTCTCCAAGATTCATGGATGGTAAGTGAAACCGTAGCCCCATGGAGCATGAAAATCGAACCAGTGACCTCTCTGACTTTGGTGGAGAACATACATGCCTGACATCAAGACCAATTGAGCTAATCCTTAGGGCTAGAGTGGTTCATATCACTCTAATACAATAGTAATGAACAATAATACATTTATTGAACACACATATACACAACTCAAGCATATCTAATAAGTAATTAGTGATTAATTTTATGTCATAGTGTATTTTTACAATGGTGACATTATATAGAATAATTGTCCAATACAACAACTATTTTGGGATCCATAGTAATATTTTCTAATATAATGATGACTTAGAGATTGTAATGAACCAAAGTGGTTCATATGGCTCTAAATACCAAAGTAATGAACAATAATTCATTTATTGAACACACACAACATACACATATATAATTATCAATTAAATGAATAAATATTAGATTTATACAAGGATCCTTGTGATGGTATACTTATAATGTTCAGTGGTAGTGATGGTGTTCAAAGGTTTTGTCCCTAGGCTTTTTTTTTTTTTTGTTTTTTTTGTTTTGTTTTTTTTGTTTTGTTTTAATGTATCCCTTAAATTATAACTCTTAGTAGTTATTTTTTTTATTATTATTAACACATTTTATATTTATTATAAAGTTTCTTAAAATGATTGTGTCCAATATAACAAATAATATGTTTCTTGTCATTTTCTTCTAATGTTCCTTTTAGAGTCACAAGATGTTATTATCATGGTTATGTTGTTGAAGTGTTATTTTGGAGTGTCAATCAGTAACCATTAACTCCATAACTATTATAGTTGACCATGATTGATTGTACTGGAACATGGTAAAGTATGATCAAATATAGTTATCCATGATTGAGGTTACTAACCCATGAATACATAATTTGCTAACTCATGAATCCTTTACACATTTCCCACTTAACTCCTTAAAAACAATTATACTAAAGAAAATTGCTCATTACAATATTAAGATGAACATTTTTTATTATTTAATTTCAAAGTTCAACAAAATTGTTCATTACAATATTGAGATGAGCATTTTTTACCATTTAAATTATCAATCCTTTAAACATTGTCCATCTAACCCTTTAAAAAACAAATACTAAACAAAAATGTTAATTACAATACTGACTTGAGTAGTTTTTACCATTTAATTTCAAAACTCATAATCAATTATCAAATCTTTTAAACATTGTCCAACTAACCCTTTAGAAAACAAATACTAAACTAAATTGTTAATTACAATATTGAGATGATGAGAATTTTTGACCATTTAATTTCAAGGTTGATTATTAATTATCAAATCCTTTAAATATTGTCCAACTAACCTTCTAAAACACAAATTCCAAACAAAATTAATAGATGAGCATCTTTGACCATTTATTTTAGAAACTCATCATTAATTATCAAATCCTTTTAAACATTGTCCAAGTAACACCTTGAAAAAAAATACTGAACACGACTACTCATTGCATTATGTAGATGAACATCTTAATTAT
>SNQJ01S0088754.1:25516-45237 GCA_010110895.2 Picea sitchensis
GCACTGAGAGTCACCCTTCGACTGCAAGAGGATAAGCCCAATACCCATAAAAAATGTAAATGTATTGGAATGATTTGAGTAGGTGGATCAGTAAGACTGTAGAGAGAGGAAAAGATAACAAAAGTAACTGTAGATTAGTTCGATACCATTGGGCTATGGAGTCATAAGTATCGTGAATAATGAAGGCATTTAAACTACCTATCAGACAAAAGGATTTAAGTGGTGATGAGGAGAAAGAAGACAAAAAATGTCTGAGTGATGAACCATGAAAGATGGGAAAGATGACAACATATCCTATATCGCCTTAGGAATCCATAGATCAAAGAGATTACATCCAAACAAGAAGAAAAATAGAAAATATTTGATGAGCAATGAAAGATGGGCAAGATGACAACATATCCTCTACCGCCTCTGGAATCCATAGATCAAAGAGATTACATCCAGACAAGAAAAATAAAAAATATCTGATGAACCATGAAATATGGGCATGATGACAACATATCCTCCATCGCGTAGGGAATCCATAAATAAGAGAGATTACATCTAGACAAGAAGAAACAGAACAACGTGTAAACTAAGAAGACGGTCTGATAAAAACAATTCAAAGCAATCTTCAATAACATAATATTTACAATCCAAGCCCTTAGGATTACAAACTAAAAATACAGAGCCCTGCTCATAAAACTCTTTCGGCTCTCCAGCCTCTAAAAACACACCCACCTTTACAAAATCTAAACTGATCTATTTATATCAGATCAGTCCATAACTACCAAGAGTGTGATTTGGCCATCTCATTCAAGGCTTTACGTCTATGCATCCTTCTGTCATACTGTGCATGTATCCTTCTGTCAAATGCGAGCTCAGATCAGCATGGGCCTATAGGAAAAACCGTCCATAGGGGTACCTCGGGCTGACAGTTCTGTCTCCATGACCAGACCCACCATGCCTTCTATTTATGGAGTGAGTTGAGGTTTCAACCACCACTCCTTTTTCATTAACCACTTTTTTTCTCGGGATCGCAACGAGACTTAATGCCTAGGGGGTGACCATGTTCTGTGCTCAGATTTATCATTATATAAGCATGTGATTGTGGGGTCGTCATAAGCAGTTTGAATGCACACCTCTTTTGAGCCCGCAATTCACCACCTTCCGCCACACAACTCTTTTACTATACCATGGTTTCGATTGTGAGACCGCTCAATGATTTTAACACTTGATAAAGTTGTGTCCCTGCAATGAAGCGTGGTTGTTGATGTCGCGTTCCGTGATCTGGTCAGCCCTGCCAATTTAGTGTCCCCGCTAAAGTTTATCTGCCTGCCAACTTTAGGATCATTCTAACCGCACTTGGAGATGGTGCTAATTTTGGCATTGAACAAGAACACTTCCCAGAGGATGATCTGACGTTGTGGCCTTATGTCACTATGTTGACGTGTCATGAAAAGAGAGGTGACATATGTTGGCACCAGATGGATTCCATGTGACATGACTGATGAGAGTGTCGCATGTATGAACTGATGACTACCACGTACTTTGGCACTTCAGAGCTTGGGGGTGGTCTGTATGTAGAGCTGGACCTCCGAAGTGAACGTTGACCATCGATATGAGGAGGACACACAACATGGATCTGTGGACTCCGGGAGAAACTACTTCAGAGGAAAATGGGAGCAGGGAGGATGAAACTCCTGAAGCCCGAACTCCTGAAGTAAATATTGACCTTCCTTCCTAGAGGACGTGTGGCGCCTGATCTACAAGTCCCGGGGAAAGTAATCTAGAGGAAATCGGGAGGGAAGTCCCGAAACTCCCGAAGCCCGAAGTCCTGAAGAAAACTACCACCGTTAGATTTTGATGGAGACACGACAACGATCGATGGACTTCGGGAGAAAACACTTCGGATGAAAGTGATAGGGGAGAATTTGAAACTCTCAAAGCCTGAATTCCCGAAGTAAAACATGATCGTCCGATGGAGAAGGACATGTGGCACCTGATATTTAACTCTGGGGCTTATTTCTGGCACTAGACCTCGTGCAACTTTGACATGTCGAATACACGTGAGTCGTTGATCTGAATTGCTCCAAGGATCTCCGTCATTGGAAAAATAAACCATCCCGCTGCTTGTATTTCAAGCCTGAAATGGGCTGCTTTTGAATGCTACATTTGGACATTTATGTGCAACAAAGGACTTGGTCATCTTGCAACATTTTGAAAACTATATGTGATAACATTTGGCTCCATAGGGGATGGCATGCTCCTTGTGAGATGCCAAGAACACGCAGTTCTAGTGCCTTAGCCTGTTGGGTTGTGGAGTCGAGCTCAGATACATTTGTTGAAGGAAACAGGTTGTCATGTACACTAATCCACTTAAAAAAAAAAAAACATACATGATCCAGGAGGAGATTATTTATGTACAATCCTAAACTAACTATTTTTACAATGCGCTAGGTGAAAATGAACTTCCATTACAGCCATTGAAATAATTTCCTAATTGAAAAATTATTTACTCTGTCACTGGTCATCAAGGGATAAAAAAACTGTGACAACAAGCCAAATACATTCTTCAGATTACCTCCCAATGATGAAGGTAAGATAAATCTTGGAGGCTTCGATACATTGAGGAAATGAAACTCCATGTATTCCCCTACAGGGTCATAAAATAGGTGATAAAATCTACTAGGTTGGTAACATAAATCTTGCTCTGCTTTACAACTACTCACATATGGTTGAAAATATGTGGCAAGCAGAAGTGAGTGAAAGGCTGATGCAAGTTGTTGATCCACTTCTCTTTTTCCTTCTCTGATAACATCTGTTAGATGATGGAAAAATATCTCATCATATATATCAATGGATGGTTGTTTCTCCTTAACATGATTCTTTTGGTAGAAGCTTTCATTTTCATCAAAAGGATGGTTGCTAATGATTTTTTCCTCTAAGACAAAAAACTCCTTAGCATCTTCATCACTGTCTCCATAATGATCAAATAAAGGAGGAGCCTCAAATGACATACCAAGAGGTATCTTCTGCCTAACATGAGAAAATTGTTTTTCAATATTAAACATAGACTGTCTTTCCAGATTCAATCCAGGAAGCGATATCTTATCATCATCATATGAGTCAAAAATAGGTTGCTCATATCTAGGCTTTTTAGAGATAGGGCTACAAAGAATATCAACTTCCAGAGCAGACTCAATTTCTGCACTTTCCTTACTCAGACAACAAACACAGTTTTCATCAGATGCAAATGAACAGGGAAGAGAAAAAATTGATTCATCATCCAAGGTATATTCTTCATTCTCACAACCTTCATAAGAATCAACTATATATTGAACACAATCTTTACACTCCTCACAACACCTATGACAAATTAACTCAGAGGAATAAAACTTTTGACAATGAATATTGAAAGCTGCATGAAACTCTTCGAGTGAAGAAATGTTAGAAACCTCAAGAGAGTGATACCAAATATGAGCCTCTCCTAGAAGAGAGTACATAAATAGATTCATATGTATGTATTCATGCTGGATGCCAATCTGCTGTATCAAAGCATGAAATCCCAAAACATGTTGAAGAGGGTTGTCATTCTTACCTTCATAAAATATTTTCAGTAGGTCTTGCCATTCATCGATATGAGGGACATGGTGTGGATAACCAACTATGGATGAGAAGTTGAGTGGGGGAAACCTCTTGGCTAGGATAGCCTCCATAGCCATTTTATTTGTCACCTTCCAATGAAGTCACCAACTGATTCTGAATAATGGAGTCGCCATGGTGAAATATAAGCAGTCAGAATAATGTGTCAAGCTTTAGTTCACCATCTAAAACTAGATCTATTCGTTGTCGTTCTCCGAGGGAAGATATCTTCACTTTCGTCCTCGACAATGATGCCATAAATATTAGCACTGTGAGTCACCCTCCGACTGCAAGAGGATAATTCCAATACCCATCAAAATGTAAATGTATTGGAATGGTTTGAGTAGGTGGATCAGTAAGACTGTAGAGAGAGTAAAAGATAATAGAAGTAACTGCAGACCAGTTCGAGACCATTGGGCTATGGATTCATAAGAATCGTGAATAATGAATGCATTTAAACTGCCTATCAAACAAAAGGATTTAAGTGGTGATGAGGAGAAATAAGACAAAAAAATGTTTGAGTGATGAACCATGAAATATGGTCAAGATGACAATAGATCCTTTACCGCCTCAGTAATCCATAGATCAGAGATATTATATCAAGACAAGAAGAAAAAAAAAAATATCTGATGAACCATGAAAGATGGGAAAGCTGAAAACAAATCCTCTACCGCCTCAGAAATCTATAGATTAGAGAGATTACTTCCAGACAAGAAAAACAAATATTTGATGAACCATGAAATATGGGCATGATGAAAACAAATCCTCCATCGCCTTAGGAATCCATAAATCAGAGAGATTACATCCATACAAGAAGAAACAAAACAACGTGTAAAATAAGAAGACGGTCTGATAAAAAAATTCAAAGGAATATTCAATAACATAATATTTACAATCCAAGCCCTCAAGCTTACAAAATAAAAATACAAATCCCCGCTCATAAAACTCTCTCGACTCTCCATCCTTTGAAAACACACCCCCCTTTACAAAATCTAAACTGATCTATTTATATCAGATCAGTCCATAACTACTAGGAGTGTGATCTGGCCATCCCATTCAAGGATTTATGTCTGTGCATCCTTCTGTCAGACTGTGTGTGTATCCTTCTGTCAGAGGTGAGCTCAGATCAACATGGGACTGCAGGAAAAATCATCCATAGGGGTACCTCAGGCTGACAATTTTGTCTCCATGGTCAGACCCTCCATGCCTTCTATTTATGGAGTGATTCGAGGTTTCAACCACCACTCCTTTTTCATTAACTTCTTTTTTTCTCAGGATCGCAATGAGGCCTAATGCCTAGGGGGAAACCATGTGTTTCTCTCAGATTTATTGTTATATAAGCACGCGATTGCAGGGCCATCATAAGCAGTTTGGATGCACACCGCTTTTGAGCCCGCAATTCATCACCTTCCACCACATAGCTCTTTTACTATGCCACAGTTTCGATTGCGGGACCGCTAAAGGATTTTAACACTCGAGCAAGTTGCATCCCCGCAATGAAGAATGACCAAAGATCTAGTCGCGTTCCATGATCTGGGAAGCCCTGCCAATTTAGCACCCCTGCTAAAATTTATCTGTCTGCCAACTTTAGGATCATTCTAACCGCGCTTGGAGATGGCACCAATTTTGGCTCTGAACAAGAACACTTCCCAAAGGATGATGTGACATCATGGCCTAACTTCACTATGCTGACGTGCCATGAAAAGAGAGGTGACACGTGTTGGTGGTTGTTGGTGGCAGATGGATTCCAGGTGTAATTATTGATGAGTTCGCCACATGTATGAACTGATGACTACCACATGCTTTGGCACTTCAGAGATTGAGGGCGGTCTGCATGTAGAGATGGAGCTCCGAAGTGAACGACGACCGTTGATCTGAGGAGGACATGCGGTGGGGATATATGGATTCTGGAAGAAACTAATTTAGAGGAAAATGGGAGTGGGGAAGCTGAAACTCCTGAAGCTCGAACTCCCTAAGTAAATATTGACCTTCTGTCCTGGAGGATGCGTGGCGCCTGATCTGCAACTCTGGGGGAAAGTACTCCGAAGGAAATATGGAGGGGAAATCTAGAAACTCCTGAAGCCTAAAGTCTTGAAGCAAACTACCACCATTATATTTGGATGGACACATGGAAACGATTGGTGGACTTCGAGAGAAAACACTCTGGATGAAAGTGAATGGGGAGAAGTTGAAACTCCTAAAGCCCGAATTCCTGAAGTAAATCATGATCGTCCGATGGAGAAGGATGCGTGGCGCCTGATATTTAACTCTGGGGATTCTTTCTGATGCTAGACCTCGTGTACCTTTGACATGCCAAATACATACGAGCCGTTGATATGAACTGCTACTGGAGTCTCCTTCGTTGGAAAAATAAACCCGCCCGCTGCTTGTATTTCAAGCCTGAAATGGGTTGCTTTTGAATGTTGTGTTTGGACATTTCTATGCAACAAAGGAATTGGTTGTCCTGCGACCCTTTGAAAGCTATATGTGATAGCACCTTGATTCGAAGGAAATAATTCTCCACAAGGAGCACATTTTCCTGCAAATCATAAAATTTCGGAAGTTTTAGACATCCTTTCTTCAAATGAAAACAACATTATTTTCTTAATTAATATTAATAACAAATTCCTACTCCATTCATGATTTTAAAATTAATTGAAAAAATATATTAACATAATTCATGGAAGAAATAAAAATAGTAGTTTTAAGGATGTATCGTACCCTTTGTTGTAAATCTTGAGTCTCTTGAAAAAGCATTTTATTCTGCATATTGAAAAATGAATATATATTTATCAAATAGCCGACAGTGTCACCTCGCATAATTTAAACATGCACTTTTCCCACATGGAAACCCGAGAATAACATTGATTTACATATAGCACAATGCATCTCATCTAGTTGTGGACTGAGAGGTAGCGATGAGTGTTACTTCTTAGGCAAATGTGAAACCTTATTCTATGGAGTTGAGCGCATAATATCAACAATTCATTGCCTTCGAGGGTGTCATACTAGGGCTGTGAAATAATTCATCTCCAGTCTGCAACTACGAGGGATTAATTGGTGGGAAAATGCGTTGTGAATATAGTAGTATTTATTTCATCTATGAAACCTCATCCACCACTGTAGCTCCGAAACCCCAGATTTCCATATCGATAGTATTGGAATGGATTGCAAGGCGTCGTCCCAGACAACAAAATGACTCACAAAATGATAGAAAGACAACGTTGTAAAGACATGAAAACACTTTTTTCAATGCTCAAATCTTTGATCCTAGATGAAGGTATTTGGGTATGTTTTTCTTTGGTAGGTTTTAAGGGTTTTGACATGAACAATTCTCATTAGATTTTTATTTAGAAGTTCGATCTCTTGTTGTACAGGGAAAATGTGCAGTTTCATACCAAGTGTAGGTTTTTGTAAATTACGTTCACCATCTATAGAAAAAAATCAAATATCTTTTAAGAGATAGAGAGAATAAAATCTAAGTCTGGTCAAAATGAAAAAGCTTCATTTGAGGTTGTGTGATTTCCATGTGATGATAATATAATTTACACTAAAGCTCCATCGATTGAAGGGTCGGATCAAGAATTCCCTACGATGAAAATAAAATCGGCGCGTTCAACTATTCAGGTCTGGACATCATGAATAAGCTTCCACAAACCTAAAATAGAGCGAGGATATCAACTTAGAAATTGCTTTAGTTCCCATGATTTTTTCTACAGCACAAACAAACTTTATTTTGCTTAAGTTTTTTTCTTTAATACCATAACACAATTATTCTTATTTTTAATCTTTTATCTATAAAAGCAAAGCGGATTTTTATCTCTAATCATGCATGAAATACATATATAACTAGTGATATTCATGGGATAGCACTCAAATAATTGCTCAGGGAAAATGTCTATACCTACAAAGTTAAAGAATTGCTCAGTGAATAGTCAGTCTGTCTATGCTTTCAATGATTCTTCTTAACTAGATGCTCTAATTTAGAAATTTAATGGATTATCTACACAACACATTAATGGATTATTTGTTGTTGGCCCTTGGTTATAGAAGCAAGCGAAGATCAAGGAAGAAAAGGTGAAATG
The DNA here is from genome assembly GCA_010110895.2 of Picea sitchensis. Classification (NCBI taxonomy): domain Eukaryota; kingdom Viridiplantae; phylum Streptophyta; class Pinopsida; order Pinales; family Pinaceae; genus Picea; species Picea sitchensis. The sequence continues at coordinate 33,226 of SNQJ01S0088754.1, forward strand.
TGAACTGCATGGAAGACACAGTGACTGATATTCAGTTGAAGTGAGTAGAAGAGCAAAAACGACGGTGCAAAGTAAGAGAAAGCAAGCCGTTGGATGAGGAGATCGATGATGACGAATCGTGGACAACTTAGCAAGCGGAAAAAGCCATCGTTGGATTATTTGGAGCACCGTGAGAAGGAAGGAAAGACAGGCTGGCGAAGCCCTAAAAATGTGGGTCAAGTTGAACTAGGGTTTTAGACACCTAGGGTTTTTATATCTAGGGTTTTTGACACTTAGGTCTCGGCCTAAGGCTATCGATGAGCTATTGTAATGTATAAATAGAGGTCTAGAGGACCTGGGATGGGTTTTTGTTGTTGTTTTTGTTGTTGTTGGTATTGTTGGTTCTAGTCTTGTTATTGGTGTTCTAGTCTTTACACCCAGCTGAAGACCTTACAATACCAAACTTGCAGCTGAAGATCAAACTTGCAGCTGGGTGCATAGGGAGAGGAGAGATAGAGAGGAGAAGAAAGAAGATTTGCTAGCTAAGAGCGCATACAAGAACTGTATGCTTCATCTTAATATATTATAAAGCACAGTTATGTGGACGTATCCCTAGAGAGAGGGTGAACCACATATATCTTGTGTTGTGTGTGATTGATGCTCTATTCTTTGTCATTTGATATACTATTATTGCATTACTATGTTAGATATGATAGATAGTTGTGCGGAGTAGATCTGAGCTGGTAAGTGATATATAAATGTTGTATTGTTCTTGTATTGGATCCACTTGGTATTNGATTGATGCTCTATTCTTTGTCATTTGATATACTATTATTGCATTACTATGTTAGATATGATAGATAGTTGTGCGGAGTAGATCTGAGCTGGTAAGTGATATATAAATGTTGTATTGTTCTTGTATTGGATCCACTTGGTATTACCTTTGGTTGAAGACATCTCTGTCCTGCAACCCCCTCATAGCTACTTCGGGTGAGACTGCATTTGCTTCATAGGTGTTGCTGAAAGGGCCAGTAGTTAGGGCTTGTTGGTGTGCTCTTGGAGTTGAACCCTGGGTCTTCCCCTGTGCCAACAAATGGTTCCATTGCTTGGACATGAATCTTCTTGAGGGAATGTCAAGGTGGCTTCCATCGAAGACAAAGATTTAGAAGTGGATAGAAGATCAAGAAAAGGAATTTGATGAAGCCCATAAAAAGAACCCTAATCTTAGGACAGAGGATTGGCTGGAAAGATATATCTTTACTGATATACATGAGATTTTCTTTGGAGGAATCCATAGGGAGTTATACAAGTGGCTAGCTAGGTTAGAAGATACCCAATTTGATATTAGATCTAAGCCACCTGTGGTTTGGACGTAGGCGCTGATCAAGAAGATCAAGAGAGTTGATAACGTCGTGTCGATATCAGTAGATAACTGGTTTGATAGTACCATTGGAGGGTATATCACTGAGTTTGTTGTTGAGAGAGTAGAATCGTATAGCCAAGAAGAGAGATATTTCTTTAAGGGACCTAGAGGAAAAGTTTTACATTTTCTGAAGTTGAAGATCAAGATGCTATTGCATGAGAAGAACATCTTGACGATACAGTAGTCTATTGGATTGAAGAGTTAATGTTCAAGAACTCAGACAATGACAATGACATAGAGGCTGGACATACACGTAGTGGGAGAGTGTTTAGAGAAGTTCCTCTCATGAACCTATTTAAGCAGAACTACGAGGATGAGGGTTTCTACAACGAAGAAGAGGAAGATATGACAGATGAAGAGCATTCAGAATCCACTAGGACAGAGGAACCTTTCCGAGAAGACCCAGAAACTTCAGGAACTGTGTCGACTATCGAAGTAAGTACTATTAATCCTATGGTTGTTTCAACAACATTAAGCAATAAGAGAAATCAGAGTCACCAAAGCGATCAGAGAACTGTTACTAGTAGTCTGCCATATACTTAGTCAGGAAACCTAGGAAGATCTATGGAAGATGAGATGAGGTTACCCACCTTCAGAGGAGATGGATCTGAAGATCCTGATTAGCATTGGTTTCTATGCGAAGCTATATGGAGTATTAATAACATCACCGACGAAGCTGTCAAAGAAGCTCAGTTTAGTACTACCCTAAGAGACCGTGCACTGAGCTGGTACATGAAGTTTGTTAAGGGAATTGCCCAACCTAAACCGTTGAATGAGATCAAGAATGCACTGATTTATGAATTCAAGAAACCCAAGTCGGAGTCATAATGCATTATAAAACTGAAATAAATCAAGCAGAGAATAGTTGACCTCGTATGAGAGTTCGATCAGAGGTTTAAAACCTTGATGGGCCACTTGAGTTTCCAGATCCCAGATGAGAAGAACAAGGAATGGTTCATTGCTTCTCTCTTGCCACACATCAGAGTTCCTCTGATGCAACAAATGATTACTTTGTAGGTTGAAGCACTGGAAATCGCCATGAAATTAGAATCAACCTCGATGGGAGAATCCAACTCAGGTATGAGTCAGATCTTGAGTCAGCTAACTAGTCTATCACTGCAGGTCGAAGATATGAAGAAAGACAAGGGAAAAGATAAAAGAGAAGACATCTGGTGTAACATATGCAAATCAAAAGGCCATGACAAGGAGCACTGTCCCCCATTCCATGATCACTTGGCCTTTGGAGCTCCGAGCCCCTTGAAGTAAGTTACCCTACCTTGGTGCGAGGTATGTAGAAATCGACATCGCCCTGGTGAATGTTACTATCTGTAAAAATATGTCCAGACACCCACAAATTTGTATTGCACGTTTTGTAAGTCGGTAGGACATGTTGACATGAATTGTAGGGATTACGATCTCATGCATGAAAGGTCAAGGGATATATTCAAAATTCAAGGTGAAGTACACCAAGAAGGAATAACTGCACAATATAACTCCCCTGGGAGAGGAAACTTCAACCCTCGTGGTGGATTCCGAGGAAGAGGAAGAGGAGGAGGTATGGGTCGAGGTCAAGGACAGATAATCTGTTATAAATGCACACAACCATGACACTTGGCAAGGGACTGTCAGAACCCTTGTACCACTTGCAGCTATTGTAACTCCTTCAAGCATGTTATCAAGGAATGTCTAGCATTGCTGGCTAAACTTCAGGAGAGACGAGGACCTCAGTAGAACCCAAAAATACATCTAATCAAAGAAGAACCTCATGGGGCAGATCCCAGAGTCGTTGTTATCACTAGAGGAGGAACTGTTACAAGAGAGGATAGAGTGATCCAAGGAAAGACTACAGAAGAATTAGGAGTCAGGAAAGTTGTTGAGAAGACACAAACTTTTGATGCATAGAAAGAAAAAAAAATATTTGAGGAGGCAAGAAAAGAATTCGGGAGAGACCAAGGCTCTTCATCAAAGACACGACCAAAAGTAAGAGAATGTGGAATGCCTATGGAATTTTATCAGTCTGCTTCGCTCGAAGATGGAAAAGAGGTGAGTAAACTTGTCAGTTCCTTGTATACGTTTATAGAGTTGATTAAAGATGAGAAATCCATACAAGAACTGCAAAATTTGGTCAGATAGTATGAGATATGAAGGGTAGATCCTTTACTGAATAAATCTGTACATCAACTATCCAAGAAGAGAAGGACAAATAAATAAATACACCTTAATGCTCATATTGGAGAGTATGATATAGACTATGTGGTCCTCGACTTAGGGTCAGAGGTCAATGTCATGACGAAGAAAACCTGGGCACTGATGGGAAAACCTAAGTTGATCTATTCTCCTATCAGGCTTAGGATGGCTAACCAACAAGAATTAAGCCCCTTTGGAAGATTGGAACATGTCCCTATGGACAACGATAGTGTAAGGACATTTGCAGACTTTGAGGTGACTGAGATAGTTGATGATAGTTGTCCTTACCCTGTGCTATTAGGAATTGATTGGGATTTCAATAATTCCACTGTGGTTGATTTAAAGAAAAGAAAAATGACTTTTGAAATAGATGGCCTTAGGGTCATTTCATCTGTAGATCCTGATGAAGGTCAGAGATACACATAACCCATCAGAGAAGAAGACCACACATATGAGCTAGAAAACATATACAAATTAACAACCAGACAATAAGACTACATTAATCCTACGGGGAATGGGAATTTGAGCTAGCAAAGTGACAACGCATGTTCATCAGATTCAAAAGAAGCACCGGAGAACTGGAAGAATAAAATGTATGAGGTATCTACAAGGAGATGTGCTAGATTAACCAAAGAAGTTCGCTGGATCGACACAACCGTGAGTAACTTGCCCACCTTTGATGGTCTGAATCATTTAGAAGCATTCTTGGTGAACTTTGAAGAAATTGTACCAACACAAAAAAGATTGTTGGCAATGGATGAGGCACCGAAATCAACTCCATTGAGATGGTGGGGGACACACAAAAACAATATTATAGACTGGGTACAATGTCTCACTTTGATGACAATGCGATTTTTAGAGCAAGTAGAAATCTTCGAAGTTAGATACACAGGTCAAAGCTTTCCAAAGGACCATGTGTGATGTTGCGAGGAAACCTGGAGAAACATCCCTCAAGAACAGTGGGTGAAAAAATTCATAAACACGCTGGACACAAGCCCTATCAACTGGTACCTACAAGCAAAACTGTGCCTCATCACTACAGAGTGGGAAGGTATGACCTAGAACTTTGCAACTACCTTTTTGTTTGAAAGCCAATATCCTACACTTGATCAAGCATTACAGGTCATAAGACAGAAAGTGTTCGAGGACGCATCTAGCCTCCCTTTGGAGCAAGAAGAGGATGAATGGGCTGCACCCCTTCAGAAGTTGCAAGGCTATTACAATATCAATGCAGTTGAAGACGGTGATCCAAGGAATGTGAACATCACTGAAATAGAAGGACAAAGAGACATAGAAGGACCAGGAGTTGAACTACCTTTCATTAGACAACTGATCAAGATAAATAAAGTCAACATTGGAACAGAGAAGACACCAAAACTAGCAAATGTTGGAGATTATTGGGATGCTGCCACTATTGACAAGATCACAGAGTTGCTACATGAGTATTAGGACTTGTTTCCAACCAAGTTCACTGAGATGAAGGGTATTAAAGGGCCTATGGGGGAGATGAGTATCCCTTTGAAACCAGATGCCAGGCCAGTCAAACATAGACCTTACAGATTGAACCCTAAATATAAGGAGAAAGTGAAAATTGAGCTCGACAAAATGTTGGAAGCAGGAATCATAGAACCTGTTGAAGAGTCAGAATGGATTAGCCCTATGGTGGTACAAGACAAAAATATAAGAGAGATCAGGAACTGCATAGATCTCAGGAAGCTGAATGATGCCTATTTGCATGACCCATTCCCTACACCATTTACCGATGAAGTGTTATACAATGTAGGAGTACATGAGGTATTTTCTTTTACAGATGGATTTCAGGATACTATCAGATCTAGATTGCCAAGAAAGATCGCCATAAGACCACATTTTCAACAGAATGGGGATCCTACCAGTATACAATGATGCCATTTGGATTCAAGAATGCACCAACCATATTTTTTAGGGTGGTGGTCGAAGCGTTTAAGGAGTTTTTACATAAATTCCCGGAAGCATATTTTGATGATTGGACTGTTTTCGGCATTTTGCATAATCATATTGAATGTTTAAGACTAATGTTGGATAAGTGCAGGCAGAGTCAGATTTCCTTAAACCTGAAGAAGTGCATCCTCTTTTCACCCTTCGGAGTGTTGCTAGGTCATATTGTGTGTAAGCAGGGACTGCTCATAGATCCATCCAATATTGCCATTATAGTTGATCTACCCCCTCCTACTTCAGTCAAACAACTGCGCACTTTGTTGGGACACACTGGATACTACAATAAGTTCATTAAGGGCTATGCAAAGATTACAACACCCATGGAGAAGCTTTTGAAGAAAGTCTATCAGTTTCACTGGACAGAAGAATGCCAATAGAGTTTCGACACACTGAAACAGAAAATGGTTACTACGCCTATTCTGGTTTTCCCAGATTGGAGTAAGGAGTTTCATGTGCATGTCAATGCATCTTCCATTGCATTAGGAGTTGTGTTAGCACAACTGGGAGTTGGAGACATCGATCACCCGTTAGCCTTTGCTAGAAGAAAGTTATCAACAACTGAGATTAATTGCATCACCACTGAGAGAGAAGGGTTAGCCATGGTGTACGTGTTGCAGAAGTTCCGCCACTACTTGTTGGGAGGACACCTTAAAATGTTTACTGATCATTCTGCATTGAAATACTTAGTGAAAAAGCCAGTGTTGGGGGGAAGAATATGCAGATGGATTCTTCTATTTCAAGAATATGATTATGAGATCGTGGTTAAGCCAGGACAAATGAACAAAGGCCCTGAGCACTTGTTGAGGTTGGAACATGGAGAAGAGCCTACTATCTTGGAGGATACACTGCCAGATGCACAGTTGTTGGCCATTAGAAAAATTGATGATCACTTCGCAGAGATAGTCCAGTTCCTATCAATAGGAATGGAACCTACTGACTATACAATCACCAAGAAGAAAAAGCTAGTAGTGCGTGCTGCAGACTTTTCGCTTATAACTGGACAACTATACAAGATGGGACCTGATGAGATATTGAGAAGGTGTGTTATGGAAGCAGAGAGACCATTGATCCTCGCAGAAGCACATGAAGGCATCACAGGAGGACACTACACAGGGAAAGCAACAACACAAAAGATTCTTAGGGTTGGACTTTGGTGGCCTACTCTACACAGAGATGTTAAGGATTATTACAAAGCCTGCGATGCATGTCAAAGAGTTGGGAAACCGTCTAGAAGATATGAAATTCCTTTAGCACCACAGCTAACCCTACAAGCATTTGAGAAATGGGCCATTGACTTCGTGGGACCTATAAACCCACCAGGGAAGCTCACAGAAGCTAGATACATAATCATTGCGACCGAGTATTTGACTAGATGGGTCGAAGAAGGATCAATTAAGGACTATAGTGAAACTACAACTGCACGCTTCATATTGGATGATATCATAACCAGGTTTGGATGCCTGAATATCCTTATGAGCGATCAAGGCACACATTTCATCAATAAGACCGTTGAATCCTTGACTCGAGAATTTGAAGTTCACCATCATAAGAGAACACCCTATCATCCACAAGCAAATGGGATAGTTGAAGCATTCAATAAAATCTTGGAGACAACACTGACGAATATATGCAGTGTGAACAAGGATGACTAGGATTTGAGAGTACCAGCATTATTATGGGCCTATAGAACCACTTGCAAGAAACTGACCATGCAAACCCCCTTCAAATTGGTCTACGGTCTAGAAGGAGTTGTACCCATGGAATATTTGGTTCCTAGTTTGAGAATTGCAACCTTTACAGATATGGATGACACTGGCACTATGCAAGAGAGGATTGTGCAGTTGGTTGAACTGAAAGAAGACAGATTTATTACAGGATTTCACCAGCAGGTTCAAAAAGAAAGAGAGAAGTCCTACCATGACAGAAACATAAAAAACAAGGCAATTAAGCAAGGTGATTTGGTATTGGCATATGACAGTAAGTTCATGAAGCATCCAGAAAAGTTCAGAACGCATTGGCTTGGGCCATATGAGGTTTCCTATGTTACAAAAGGAGGAGTTGTGTAGTTGAAGACTTTGAAGGGAAAATGGAAGGAGGGATTAGTGAATGGGAGCCGGTTGAAATTGTATTGTGACAACAAGCTGCCTCACAACTCTCAGTAAAAGTAAAAGGAAAAGTGTCTAGGTACCAGGTGCAGTTGAAACTGGGTACTAGACATAGAAAATACAGTCTGCACAAGGAAGGAAGGGAGGACTAGAGTTGGAAGCATAGGCTGCCCTAGGCAGTCTGAAGTCGAAGCACAACATAAGGGTTTGATCTGATGTGCCTCGGGACAAGTCACAGGTGAGTGTTGGGGGCCTGTTGGCCCTTGTTTATGGAAGCAAGCGAAGATCAAGGAAGAAAAGGAAAAATGAAAACTGCACGGAAGACACAGTGACTAATACTGGGTCGAAGTGAGAAGAAGAGCATAAAAGACGGTGCAAAGTAAGAGAAAGAAAGTCGTTGGACGAGGAGATTGAGGATGACAAATATGAAAGGAAGACGGATCATGGACAACTCAGCAAGTGGAAAAATCCACCATTGGATGCTTTGGAGCACCGCATGAGAAGGAAGGAAAGACAAGATGGCAAAGCCCTAAAAATGCGGGTCAAGTTGACCTAGGGTTTTAGACACATAGGGTTTTGGTATCTAGGGTTTTTTACACTTAGGTCTCGGCCTAAGGCCGTCAGTGAGCTATTGTAATGTATAAATAGAGGTCTAAAGGACCTGGGATGGGTTGTTGTTGTTGTTGTTGGTTCTAGTCTTTTTATTGGTGTGAGCGATTCTTGTTGTGTGAGAGAGAAGTGCTAAGTGTAAGAGCCTTCTGGCATTGTAATATCTTCAGCTGGGTGCAAAGATCAACCCTGCAACTGGGTGTGTAGGGAGAGGAGAGATAGAGAGGAGAAGAAAGAAGATCTGCTAGCTAAGAGCGCAGACAAGAACTATATGCTTCATCTTAATTTATTATAAAGCACAGTTCTATGGACATATCCCTAGAGAGAGGGTGAACCACGTATATCTTGTGTTGTGTGTGATTGATGCTCTGTTCTTTGTCATTTGATATGTTGTTATTGCATTACTATTTTAGATATGATAGATAGTTGTGCGGAGTAGATATGAGCTGGTAAGTGATATATAAATGATGTATTTTTCTTGTATTGGATCCACTTGGTATTCCCTTTGGTTGTAGACATCTTTGTCCTGCAACCCCCTCATAGATACTTCATGTGAGACTGCATCTGCTTCGCAGGTTTTTTCGAAAGGGCCAGTAGTTAGGGCTTGTTGGTGTGCTCTTGGAGTTCAACCCTGGGTCTGCCCCGATGCCAACAGTTGCACAACATAGTTAGTAAGTGATAACCTGACCTTCAAGCTAACTTTGCTTTTCTCCTGCTTTGCTAGCTAGTTGCATTGGTTTTGGTCATGGATATCCACCAACAAGCTACAATTAACATAAAATGAGACAATATTAAGCTAGAAAATCAGGTTCGTTAGCCAACCAAAATCAAATCCATCAACAACTGGGCATGTGACGGTGGAAACATTATTTTGAGGTTGGCTACTTTATATGTACCCATGTTTGAATAATATCATACTACATATTGAATAGAATCATGTGGCATAGGTAGAATCAGGTTGCATAGGGTTTTTCTATGGCTAGATTTATTTTCTCAATATCACTATTCCATTGTTTTAAATCATCCATTGAATATAATTACCTCAACATAAGCAAAAAAATATTTCACTGGCAAGAATTACCTGCTAAATTGCTTCTAGCCATAAGTTCTAGGTCATCCAAAAATGATAAACGAACCAACAAACCAAGTGAGATTTTGTCTTAATCGACATATATTGTGGAAATAAGACTACATAAATGTAATGTTTAGTGTAATCACTTGAGGAGCGTATGTGATTCAAAATCTAATATTGAGCACGATGTCATATTGTTGGTCCTACTATGTTCCAACGTTGCAGTTCATATTACTAGTTTCTTCTCATACTATAAGAAATGCCAATATTATATTCGGTTCCCTTTCTGTACATATTATATGTAAGGAAACTGGTATGTTATAGTCATGCTACCCAACTTTTATAAACCTGAAAGTAAGTCTATTCTCACCAAGAAAATATTGAGCAAAGTATCTTCTTTGGATTAAACCATTTGGTGCTCTTGTAGATGGTGCACAACTAAATTCATGCAACCACTAAGGAAAAATCATGACACTGAAAGGGAGCAGGAGTATGGAGTTGATTCTTTCCCATCACAACCAATGGAATTTATAATTGTAAATCAAGATCATATATTTATTCAATCAAATAAACTAACACTCTGGTATTGATGTTTTTCTAAAACAAAAGATCTTAACCGTAATGTAATGTAGAGATTGCTAAAGCTCCATACAAATGTCTGAAAACTGAAAAATCACCAAAATAGACCAATACAGTACATATACCTTAAACCTACATAACTATAATTGAGAGAATAAATGGTAAACCTATGTAACTATAATTGAGAGAATAAGTTGTATACCTATGTAACTATAATTATAATTGAGAGAATAAGTTGTAGTAATACCTTAAACCTACATGAATAAGTTGTAGTGCTTGGATAATTTTTTGAGTCTGTATATGTGATTACATTCCAAATCTTTAATGAAATGATGAAGCCATTATCTTTAACCAAAATATCAAATTTGTGTTTTAACAACATCCACTATCATTAGTTTTATATAATAACTAGCCTAATAGATTTTTTGTTGCAGGGAAGCCAAACACACCAACACAACAATAACATATTTGATAGCCAATGCTAAAAATGTGAGTTTGTCCCCGTTAAGGTAATGCTCTTCATTCAACTCTTTCATTTGCCGTTCAATAATACAATTAAACTCAATTGTATCTTCAATAATACAATTAAACTCAATACTATCTTGTACAACTTGGTAGAGGAATGATTTATGTGAGTATAAATTTTCATGCAAGGGTGCCATGTGGTGAAGAGAGGGTGTGAGGCTGTGAAGAGCAGATGAGGGTGCCAGGTGAAGGGTAGATGAGGGTTCTGGGAGACTAGGAGCAGAGGGTGCCAAGGGAGTGGAGGAGGGGATGGTGCAGATCATTGACTTATTATAGACTCTAACAAATAAGGAAATAATATTTCCCTCCACGAGAGCTATTTATTCCCATCAAATGTTGTGGGCCAATCAAAAAATGCGAATGAAATTCATAAAAGGCTTTTTGAAATTTGTAAACANGCAGATCATTGACTTATTATAGACTCTAACAAATAAGGAAATAATATTTCCCTCCACGAGAGCTATTTATTCCCATCAAATGTTGTGGGCCAATCAAAAAATGCGAATGAAATTCATAAAAGGCTTTTTGAAATTTGTAAACAACTTTTTTAATTTTAAGAAAGGGAATTAATAAAAAATATGACAAAACATTAGGAAAGTGTCTAACAAAGATACCAAAAGACACCCATTAATATACCAAAATGCAGCCATTAATAGGTAGTCAACGATAGTTGACCGTTGCGTGAAAGCTATAGCCCCTAGGTGGAGGCAGGGACTAAAAAAGGTTCATTTGAAAAAGAAAACTTAAGTGTCTTTAAAGGGAATCCGACCTCCTGTGTAACAACACGAACACCAAAATACGTTCGCTGGCCACTAAACCAAACCCCTGCGGATAACAAAATATATATGTTCTTGTAACCACTCTGCAACAAAAATATCTACATATATATATTTAATTTAAAAATCCAAAAAATTAATCCAAATTCCAAGTCTCTATACCTTTATCCTCTCTGAAAAGGAGTAAAGTCTTTATAAATCCATAATTATTTTTCAAAAAAAAAAAAGCACAAAAACCAAATATATATTCAATTTAAAAATCCAAAAAGTTTGGTACAAAGTCCAAATCTCTATACTTCTATTAAGTTTAGTACAAAGTCCAAATCTCTATACTTCTACCCTCTCTCAAAAGGAATAAAGTCCTGATAGATCTATAAGTATGGTTTAAAAAACACAAAAACCAACATTAGTTTAGTCTAAGAATAAGAGTATTATAATCTTCATAAGAAAGTATTATGAGAATAGATAGAGGAGAGTCCATTTAAGTCTTCCTCCACAATCCATATACATAGTAGAAGTTATATACCCTCTTTTGGCAAGGTGTCTTCCCTTTGATTCCTTTCACAATCACTGTGTATAAACGAAACTTGTGTAAATCCTTCCAAGATATCCTAAATTTCATAAAATTAGATATCCTAAATTTCATCAAATAAGGGTTGAAGAATATATTTCCTTCATGAGTATTCCTTTTTAACCATTTAATGATCATGAGTGAATCCCCAAATATTGGTATGCTTGTCAATTCATATTTAATTTGATTGAATTAAAGTTAACTTTATA
>SNQJ01S0088755.1:3551-33383 GCA_010110895.2 Picea sitchensis
GACAAATTTGAAGTGCTTCCAGGTCAGTTTGTCATTTATTTGTTTAGTATAGTAGTTTAGTTTAGATATAAAGTTAGTTAGATATATATGTAGAATTAGTATATTAGATTGTTTAATTTCAGTAAGTTTTATTTCTGGTTTATAAAATTACAAAATCAAAAAAGAAATACTTTTCTCTGTCTTAGGGCAGATTGCTAATGAGTTTTCTAGGTTTTGTTTAAATCTGTATTTTTGTGAATATTGTACATTTTGTGAATAAGTGATATTGCAGTTAGTAATTAGATAATCGATTAGAGTTAGTATAATATTAATTAGTAGATTGTATATAGAATAGTTAGAGTAGTTTATTTAGTTTTAGTTTGTTTAATAGTTAGATTAGTTAGTATTAGTTTGTTTTATTTATTGTTAGTTAGTTTTAGTTTGTTTTATTTAGTTTTATGTCAGTTTAGTTTGCTTTAATTTTTTTAGTTAGATTAGTTAGTTTAGATTAGTTTTCTCTTTGGTTTTCTTAGGACCTTAGAATGGCTAACGGAGCCGCTAAACCCGTCAGGGTGGTTCATTCCAAACGGCTTGGGTTATTAGACAACCCTGGACCGGTTCCACTCTCTTAGTTGACGGACGGTCAATTTTGCCCGTCAATAATGCTATAAACAAGTTGGAATGGTGAGGTTCCTAGAGACTTGTTATTGTTGATCCTGTCAACCCATAAGGCATATTTGAGTTTAGAGTCCTAGGATTTCTTGCTTTCAATCAACAACGTTATAATGATATTGATGAGAGTATTGTTTGATGATTATTCCAGGTTGAATACACCATATCTATAGACAACAATGGTTTCTTTATTGGAAAATGACGAGAACTCTAGTCTCCAATCACGCACTAACAAATGGTTATGTTTTCACAACCTAATTTTTGAGAAATCTTTCATAGGATGCAACATCATATTTCAAGTTGGAAATCGACAAGTAGTGGGAAAAAATGTGTGACGAGTTCATATTTCAAGAAACTATGTTACGAAAGAAGATTTTGAGGTTTGTGAAGGACATAGTCTATTATTCTGAGCTAGCCGGTGATTGGTATGAAATATTTTGGATATGGTTTCCAGAGGAAGTCTTTCATTGGATTGATAGATTACAAGAAGTTCTTGAGTTTAAATATCAAGTAAAGAGACAACTCCATTGAAACATTTCACAACCAGCTACCCTCTATCAATGGATAACCCTATTTGTCATGCAGTAGATTTTTAGGTCAATACTACGCTAGACAGATACATCATCAAATTTGTTGCGAAGAATCATTGGTCTTTTACGAAAGAAGAAGCATTGTTTTACAAAGGCCCCTGGGGAAGACTATTAGAAGAAATTCCTTTGTGGACAAATATTCTATTGGTGGAAGAAGAAATCTTTCTTGTTTTGTTATGGTAAATGGTAATGTAAACCCCTGCACATGAGGGGTGGGTTATTAAGGTGAAGGGTTCATGATTTAGGTTACACAAGTTATTCAAATATGGGGGGTCGTCTCCATTATGAGAAAAGTGTTATAGATGAACGCGCTCTAAGAAGGGTTGTTATGATTGAAAATAATTTTCAAGAGTATATGAGAGAGTCGATGAAGAGGTCAGATTAGTCATAGAAGATGATTGACCTCAAGATAAGCCATAAGAAATAACTAAAGAAGTTGTGGGAGTTGCAGATACGTGGAATATTGGCCAGTCGTTGGTTGAAGGAAATATTTAAGGAGAAAGATGAATGTTCTCAAGGAAGAAGACAAGCATGAGTTAGGATATATGAGGAAGTTAGGATCAATGCCATTTTAGGAGAACAAGACTCAGTCATAACCCTTGAAGGAGTTACGGGAGACTCAATTTTTTCTACACGGGAATATGTTGAGTCTAATGAAGGTAATGGTATAGTGTTCCATATATATGAAACCCACCTGATGAAATAATTACATTCCAAAAGTAAAGGAAGCTACATTGGATCACCCCCACCCTCATCTCCTTCTACAAATCTGGTAAATTCTACATTGAATCCTGCAATAATTTCTATTATTTCTCACAATTATAATACAATAGGTTTGAATTATAGTAGTAGAATAAGTGGAGAATTTTTTTCAACTCTAGTATACCCAGGACCATCATAATTTATATTAATAGGATCCCCCATTTATCATATTAGAACTCAACACGCAATCTCACTCACCCAATACCTATAATTTTGGTGTAAAGGGGATGAGGATTTTGAGCAACATTAGTTCTTATCTGAGGCTATATCGAGGTCCCACAAAACTGTAGATTCCAATAAACTAGTCGAATTCTACACCACATTTAGAGGTAGAGCCTTAAAATGGTACTTGAAGTCCATTGAGCCCAAGAATCCCTAAGAGACTTCCCCAGGACAACCCTTTAATATTTCTCAGGTCAAAAAAATATTTATTGCATAGTTTCTCCTACCTCAATATGAACAATAGGCCCTCTATGAGTTGTGGGAGATCAAACAGAGAGACAGGGATTATGCTTGGGAGTACAACCAACAATTCAAATATGCAATCAGGAAGTTAGCAAATCCTATCCACTATAATCTCCAATGTGAATGGTTCATTCATGGGATTTTCCCTTTGACTTGGATTCCATTAATTCAACAAAGACTAGCCAATTTGGGCAAAGAATTAGAAAAAGACATGAAAATTGAAGGAATGGTTGAATTCCATGGGAATCTGTGCATGATGAGATTCCAAGAAGATAATAATATAGCACAACTCCAGGTCTAGATTTTTGCATTGACTGATAAAATTCAGGAGTTGGCCCTACCTAGAGGAGGTTCACCATAGGTCTGGTGCACTAGTTTCTACATTGAATGTCATACGGTAACATAGTGTCCAAGATTACGGGGTGGGGGAGCTATGAGCCAACCTATTCCTCAACCACCATTCAGACCATCGAGCAGTGTTGTGAAATTTGCAACTATGACACCATTCCATGCACCTATGAAATTGCATACCTTATCGACTCATCAAGGGGGTCAAACCAATGACTATTGTGATATTTTCAAACACCATAGATATTCTCCGAGACACTTCCCCATTTTACAAAAATATACATCTATCCCAAATATAGTGTACTATGAATTGTGAGGGTTGACTACCCATACCAACAAGAAAGGTCGTGATTTAGATGCTCTTTCGAAAATACTATACTACTCTTTCTTTAGGATTGATGAATCCCCTCAAGGTTTTGGAGTAGGTCATAAAGGCAAAGAAACATTCAGAGGAGGCTGAGTTGGCAGCAAAGGACCCACTTGTTGCTACAAATATGATGAACAGAGCCACCTTGCAAGGGAGTGACCGCATTCAAGGAGACCATGGTGCGAACACTACTGAAACAATACCCATGCTATTGAGGACTATCCCAACCTAATTGAACGATGGGAATATTGCATAAGATAAAGCGAAGCGAATTTGATAAACTCAGAACCTAGGCCAATTCCAGAAGAGAGGAAGTCCAACATTCATGTTATAACAAGGGGAGGCACAAAGACCAGTATTGATGTTGAACATATTAATCAAGATCATATTCAAAAGGTAATGCATAAAACCCCATATGATCTTGTACAATAAAAGGAAATTTTTCATCATGTAGTAGATTTTTTCCACCAAATGTCTATCTTTGTGATACGAGAAGTTGTGAATCCAAGCTATACCCATCCCTATCAAGTTGCAGTAAAGTTGGTCCCATCCAAGGTCCCATCATATGAATAAAAAAAAACTATTTCCTTATGGTTGAAACACTTTTCTGATATCCTGAATGATGAACACCTTACGCAAAAGTTGCAGAACACCATTAGCATAGCCCTAGGAGTTGAGGGAAAAGTAGAGGGATCTATAGATGTTAATCTACCTAAGAGGAATGCAGAACGAATACAGAGATGAAAGAAGAGGTCAAGATGTGAGTTCATACTAAATTCCCATATTGATGGTTATGAAATTAACTATTCCATGCTGGATTTGGGCTCAGATGCTAATATCCTACCAAATAAAATGTGGGAAGCTATGGGAAAACCCATGTTGGTATATTCCCCAATTCAATTATGCATGGTGAACTAGTATTTTGTTTACCCAATAGGGAGGATGGAAAATGTGGAACTAGATCTAGCCAAATTTAAGACTGTTGTTGACTTCAAGGTCGTTGAGATCATGGGGGATAAGGATCCATATCCATACTTTCTTGGAATTGATTGGGAATACAACAATTATGTTGTAATCGATGTCAATAAATCGATGTGAATAATGAATCCATGACCTTCAAAGTGGATGGTATGAAATTGGATCAAACTTTATATCCGTACCTAGGACCACGATACACTGAACCCTCAAAAGACAACATGGAACCTGATTTCTTGGATCATTTGTATACCATGACTAAAGGAAACATCACAGACTACACTAATCCTACAATGGATGGTTTAATCAGTTGGTGAAGTATTCAATTTTTGGGGGAAGATTCATAGGCCCCTTTCAAGAACTGACAGCATAGAAAATAAAAACATTTTTCAAGACGGTGTGCCACTATTATATCATCTAGGTGGATTGGAACTGAAATCCGTGAGCATCTAGTATATGACGATCTCTTTGATTTACACACTTTTTTGGTTAAAATGGAAGAAAACATTGGGGTGGAACAAATGATGTTGGCACTTGATATCACTTTTTGATCCTCTCCAACCTATTGGTGGACCACCCACAAAATTAACCTACCTTTGTGGGAGGATATCAATCTTTCCCTACAACACCGATTTATCCCTCCTTCTTAAGATAGTTAAGACAATTGAGACTAGAAACTGAAGAATCTCGTTCTTACCCTCGACACATATGGTGGATCCTCATATCCACAGGATCATGTTGTGCACTATGTTAGAGTATGGACAACCATGCAAGTGCCCTGGGGTTTTTGGGTACACTAGGTTTTTGATTCACTCGGACCAACCCCCACAACCTAGTATATACATGAAGAAACCCTAAGGCAAACCCACTGTTGGGATTCCCTTGAACACCAATTTTGCAAAGATTTATATTTTACAGGTAATTCCCTTGAACTCACTTTAGCATTGTAACAAATTAAAAAAAAATTATTCACAGATAATTTCAAACCCGCCTATCCCCTTGTATTTTCCTCTATGCATAAACAATGGCTCGGTTCTAGATTTACCCCATCTCTTGAGCCAAAAAATCATGCCATTGTGCCACTACCTATTTACTATAGTAAGTTTGATACTTCCCTAGTCGATCCCGATGATTTAGAAGACCTTAGGCATATGTCCTTTAAAGAATCCAAAGGCACCAGGACTATTAAGGATACCATTTCGGCTAAATCCAATTGCTCCTACACTAACTGTCTGAGGTTGTGCAAGATTAATCTAGGAAGTACAGAGCATCCCAAGATATCCTCTATAGGGGATTATTTGGACGGACATACCATGTCTGAAATTTAAGACTTGTTGAGGGAACATGAGGACCTATTCCCCACTTTCTTCTCAAAGTTGAAGGGAATTAAGGGAGATCTAGGATAAATGAGAATTGAACTGAACCCTGATGAGAAACCCATTAATCATTGATGATATCATCTGAACCCCAGAGTCAAATAAAGGGTCAAGAAGGATATTGATCGCATTCTTGCAACTGGGTGGATATTGCCAATGGATGAGGTTGAGTGGGTCGACCCTATTTTCATTCAGAGTAAAAAGGGTACAATGTATATCAGGGTTTGTGTTGACTATAAGAGCTTGAATTATACGTGGGTGCATGACCCATTTTCGACACCTTTTAGCGACAAAGTTGTAGATCAGGTCACAGGCAAGGAAGCATATTCATTTATCAATGGATTTTTCAGATATCACCAGGTAAGGATTACAAAATTAGAAAAGAAGAAAAATACCTTGATGATGGAGTGGGGGTCATTTTCTTACAATGTCATTCTATTAGGGCTCAAGAATGCCCCAACAATTTTTTATCAAGTCGTGATTGTTGCATTTCATGACTTCATCCATAAATTTATTGAAGTCTATTTGGATTATTGGATGGTATACAATCTAATCAAAGATAATATTGGTCTCTTGTGGCTAATTTTGGATCGATTTTGCCAACAGAATATTTCCCTCAATATGACAAAGTCTATCTTTTACGTACAATTTGGGAATATTCTTGGCCATATTGTTTGTAGGGAAGGAGATTTGGTGGACCCTACAAAAATTGCAGTCATCCTCAATATGCATCCTCCTATCTCTGTTAAGAAGTTGCGAACTACCATAGGACATACTGGATATTATCATCAATTTATCAGGGGCTACGCGAGTATCACAACAACATTGGAACAATTACTTAAGAAACCTAGAGTATTTCACTGGAATTCAATGTGTGATAAAGAATTTGACACCTCGAAGGAAATATTTAGTATAACCCCCATTCTTACTTTCCCGAAATGGTGGATGGATTCCATGTACATATATATTCTTATAACATTGTGTTAGGGGATATCCTTACACAACCTCGAGAAGGAAATATAGATCATCCTATCTACTTTTCCATCTGAAAGTTCTCTAAAGAAGAATGCAACTATACTACCACCAGACAAGAAGGTTTGGATATGGTATATTCTTTACAAAAATGTACACATTATTTGTTAGGTGGTCATTTCAAGTTTTTTACTAATCAGATTGCATTAAAGTATTTGGTTACAAAACATGTCCTAGAGGGAAGAATGTGTCGATGGTTGTTGATTTTTATAGAATTTTCATTTGAGGTTAAATCATAAAGAATGGAAACTTGAATGTTGGGATCAATCACCTCTCTCTATTAGAGTCTAATGAGAGTGACAAATCCCTAGACGATCAATTTCCTAATGAATATTTGTTCCACATTGAGGATACTCTGGATTATTTTTCAGATATTGCAGTATTCCTTAAGACTAGTACAACACCTGAGGGATATTTTGAAACTCAGAAAAGACACTTAGCCATCAGGGAAATGGATTATCAACTGATTTCCAGAAAACTGTACAAGTTGGGATTAGATAACATTCTCAAACGATGTGTACTTTATCACAAGAAACCATATATATATTATGGTAATGCCACAGTAGATTTGTTGGTGGACATGTTGGTGGTAAGGATACTACACATAATATATTATAGGCTATCTTATGGTGGCCTACAATGTTAAAAGTCACCACAGAATTTTCCCAGGCCTATGATGTTTGTCATTGAGTAAGGAAGCCCTCACGCATATATTAATTACCTTTACACCCTTTCATAGCTCTGGAAGATTTCAAAAAGTGGGTTGTTGATTTCATTGCGGCCATAAAACCACCTGCTCGACATTCCAAGGAAAGGTATATAATCACTACAACTGACTACCTTACATGATGCACTGAAGCGTAACCGGTCCAGGATTCCTCTATGGATACAAAGACTAGATTTATCTTTGAACATAACATAGCTCAATTCAGGCACCCTCATAGTATGAATAGTGACTTAGGGACTTAGGGATCTTATTTTATCAACTAGATGGTATCTACCCTCACTCACAAGTTCCTCATTCAGCATCACAAGAGTAATCCCTACCACCCACATGCCAATGGAACAATTGAGTTGTTAAATAATATTTTGGAAAGGGGATTGACTAAGGTTTGTTGCTCAAACTGAGAGAATTGGGATGAGAGAGTCTATGTTTTAATATGGGCATACATAACCACTACTAAGAAACTATACAAGTATAATTCGTTCCAACTAGTTTATGGTAGAGAAGTTGTTCCTACCTACTTTATCTCACCCAGCTTATACACTACACAAGTCACTGATATGACAGGTGACGAATCAATTGTGGAAAGGCTTACATATTTATTTGAGTTGGATGAAGCACAATTACTCTCATATTTTAATCAGACCAATGAAAAATATTTCCATAAGTCTTGGCATGATCGACACATAAAAAAAATCATTTTCATAAGGATGTAAGGTTCTCCTACACCATAGTAAATACTATAAGAATCTTGGTAATTACAAATGCATTGGTTGGGACTATTTATTATTGTAGAGGTATGTAAATATAGATAAGTCATACTTGAGAAACCCAATGGTATCCTTTATCCCAGATGGGTAAATGAAACATCTCTGAAACCCTACATCTACTCTCAATAAGAATTTTTGCACAACCCTCCTGTGTCGGGACTGACAATATTAGGTAGCATTTTCAATTACCTTGTTGTTTTCATGTGTTGTTGGTCACGCACTAACGTGTCTGGTTGTTAGTCATTTTTAGATTCTATGGGTCATTTTAAAATTATCCTACCCAGATAACAACTTTGTGGTTGGGGAGTTCTTTCTCATGTCTACTCGTCATTACCATCGCCTGAAGCTAAAAGTTCATTCCCAGGTGTTATAACATGGGTCGTTAAATGTAGTTAGTACTATTATTGACTTTTTCATTTCTATCGGTCACAATCAAGTTTAATGTTAGAAATTATCCTCCATTTTTCGGTTCACTGCTGGTGAATTCATTATTTTCCCAGTTTTTCCTCATGTCCCATCATCCACTTTCCGCCAATGTGTTTAATTGCACAAACCCCATCACAAATTTCGTTGTAGTAATGGATGTTTCAAAATTTAATGCTATTTATTATTAACCTATGAAATTCAATGCATTATGTCACATCACCTTTTTATTAGCGTCTATAAACATTTTGGTCACCCTATGGGTAAGGTTATTATGTTTTCTTTGCACAAAGTTCATACTCAGTCCTAAAGCCCCCTATGAAATGTATGAAATTTTCCCTGTGACTCCATATCCCTATCAGTTTCATTTATCTCTGAGACCATTCTAGGATGGTGTGCACTGTTGATAAGGGGTCATTCCCCAAATATGCTACCCAGGACGATGCACAAGTTAGAACAACCATCCATGAGGGATTCATTGACCCTTGTGTCCAAGTCATTGATGATTTCCATGGGAAGGTGGAGCAAACTCATCTAAAGTATGTAGACTTCATGGATTCCATACAATTATTGCTAATGGACATCCATGCCTTTATGGATTGCACTATTTTATAGGATGGAACTATGAGTTGGGAGTGGAAGTCAGACTTCCTACTGTTATGAGCAAGTACCTTAATAAGTTTGAGTGACCTACTAGTGTTTGACACCACTAGAGAGGTTTCCAAGTGCACTAAATTTTTTATCTTGAGTGAGTGCACAATAGCACGTTGTGGCTCAAAAATGGATACCCTATCCATGTCATGGACATACATTAATTGACATATTTATCCATGGATGGCCAATATGTCGTGGATGGGTTCCAAGGGTCAGGAAAGCATGGGAAAAATAAAGTTACTTTAAGCCTATATGAAAAATGCCAAACTCGGTGGGGAGGATGAGTTTATCTCATTGAGCTCATCAATGATGATAATATATGGTGTGCCTACTACATTATTGCAGGGAAAGAGATGAAGAATTACACAAAGGTGGAATGCACATTGGACGCCATAGTAGTAGAGGAATTCCTTAATACTGACTCTAGGTTGAATTGGTGAAAATATTTGTTGATAGAGATGTCCTAGACTTTTGTGGATACTCACTACCACATGACATATTTTATCTATGGCTACCTACTCATTTTCACTTGCAATGTGGAAATGGTAGCCACCGCAGGGGAGGGATATTTCTCACACGACTGATACACGAATTTCCAAGTTGTTCGATCTTTGGAACACCAAGTCACTTCTTGCCACTATTGACGTGCACAATGTCACTTTTGCACAATGGAATGAATAAGTGGTTAATGCTACCAAACAGTTGAGGATTCTGAAATTGATCCTCAAAAACCACATGCACCACATTTTCCTCGGGATGGGTCAAGACCATACTTTCATCTAACCATTGGGAGCAGATCATGCACTATTCCACATGACTTATCTTTTTTTCTACCTGCATGACACCACATTCAATAATAAATTGAAGCTCTGGGTAGGGGTTGTAAGAGAAGAGAATCTAAAAGGGTTCAAATGCACTATTTCGACAGTTGTGTTCTGAGCCACTCCTGCGTAGACATTAGTTGTTGTCACCAGCTCAAGAAAAATGGAGGGAACCTCGCTCAACCCAAATGAGGAGCATGAGGATGTTGATGAAGAAAAATTACTGAAAGTACCACTACCGATCCCCTTGCTAGAAATTCCGAAAGATGCACAAATATCTGGTAAGTTATTCCAGGAAGTCCTTGCCTATGATTTTCCTCTCACAAAACTAAGAACAAGTTCTTCTAACAAACCAACAGGTGAGACAATTATTACTGATTCTACCCCTCTGTCTTCACTAAAACCCATGTCTCATTTTATTCCATCTTCATCGATATTCACTACCCTGAATCGAGTTTTCACCAAGAACCCTTCAGTAGAATCAAACGTTTATAAGAATCCTTTCATCCATAATCTAGACAACTCACACAAGAAGGTCTAATCTACTACCGTTGATGAGGAAGTCTTCAGTCAACAAAAATGGAAGAACCATTCATGAATCCACCTCAAATATTCCATCCCCAACTGGAATACAATCGAATAATATTTAGCATGTTGATCCATATAGTATACTTACTACCATTACCACTACTCCACTCATGACTTTTGTACCCCAATTCTTGCAAGACCTAGGTACATTGGAAAAAGGTTGAGAAACTGTATCCAGTCATCAAACAAATGTAGAGCCCAAAATGAAAATACAAATGGACATGGCCACCTTCAAGGACCCACGTAATGGAAAATACGACACCCATTCCTCACAGAGCATGACTTCCTTAAAGAAAAAAATACACTCCACTTTTGCACAACCCACAAGAATGTCTTTCTCTATTATATTTATTTTTGGAGAAAGAATGGGTTGTTGCCATACTACCACCAGAAGTACAGTCCAGTCTTGCGAAAAGTATTCAAGCTCAATCTCCTACCCTAGAAGGTGTAGGTACTCCCATCTTTTCCGAGAAATCTGTTGCAAGTGGTCATCCACTTGCGACATGGCCCCATTAGATCTAGCTCCTCTAAGTAGTGATCTGTCTGCTTGGGATACACCTCAAATTTTTCATCTTGTGAGGACTTTTGTAGATCATCTAGAATGAAGAATTGTTGTTGTAACATAGGAAAACAAGAATTAGTACAGTAGGTACACCAGTTGAAAGAGGGTCTTACTTCATATAACGCAATAACATATTATGAACAAGGCATGCAGGAAACCATTGATTCCACTGTTGAAGAAGTATTTAGCAAGCTCAATGACACTTGGCCTACCTTTTGCAAGTTGGTGCCTGAACTCCCAGAAGATCCCAACTAGGTTTCACCAGTAGCCAGAGTTGAGCTTGTTGTTGATACATGGGCCCATGTAGCAGATAAGAGTCAGGACCTCTAGCAGTAACTAGAGGCTATCTGTCTAAGGAACAAGAGCATCCCAAGGAGATGTTGGAGAAAGTAACCAAGGTTGTTGCAGAGGGATATGTTGTGTTCATTTCTTTACATGAGAGAGTTGTAGAGTGTAGTCACCTGTTGGTTACTATTCTATTCTGTCTGAGTTCGTACTGAGTGACCAAGGGTTCATGTCTGTTCGAGGTTCCAACAAAGCCTCTAAAACTATCGACTCCCTCGGTAAACCATGAGGCAACACAACACACAAAATTATCTACGCAGTCTCACCTGAGATAGCTTTAATGGGTGGTTGTAAGACTCAGGTGTTTACAGTCTAGGATTGAGTGCGATATATGGGAAATGTAAATTGAACCATTATTATCACTAGGAAACACAATGTACTGTTATTGACGAATAAGCAGGAAATATAACAACTCATTCATTAAGCATAATAATAACTACTGAAGACAATAAAGATATGCATGCATTCATAACATAACAGATATGTTATCGTGGTTCACCCCCTCCTAGGATACATCCACAAATATCTGGCTCTCGACTCTTTTATTATAGTGTTTTTGTCTCTACAACGTCGCGCGCTTTACAATCCTTCATAGTTGGGTAAGATCTATATGAGGAAGACTAAATCGCACCAAGATCCCCAACCTGCAATCTAACCCTAAATATCTACCCTCCTTCATCCTCTCTAGCTCAACATCTTATACAAAATAGATCATACAGCAAAACTCTACATATCGCAACAAGTCATAGAGAACTAGTTAAAATCAATAATACTTTGACCCGACTCCTTAACATCCTGAACCCTCTATTATACCTAAGTATATATATTTATATGTTTTCTAGCTCTTCATCTTTTACAATGCATTACCAAAACCCTAACCCTAACATTGTTAGGTCTTCCTTGCATGTGCACGCGTTGTTCCTCTTTCCAGTTGTCGCTTCCCTCGTGCATGCTTTCTTTCCAAAAAATTCCTTGATTTTTTTCTTTGATATTCTTCCAATAGGCCCCCAACACTAACATGTGGCTCATCCCAAGCCACCTAACCTAACTCTTTGATATCCCTGGAGACCGCCTAGAACTTTTCCTTGAGATCTATTTCCTGTGTCTTCTCTTGCATAGTCTTCTCCTTGAGTGTGTCCACTATTTGGACTACAATTTCATCACTAATAAATTATGTGCACTCTACCTGGGTCTATGCTATATTTGTCTTGGATTCCTCTGCCTGTGCCAGGAATTCTACTACCTGCTCTTGAAATGGTTCCATTTGAGCCTGACACTCCTTTTTTTTTTTCACACTGGTGAGTTCTTCCTGTAATTTCTTCATGTCTTGCACTCCTTTGATGCGCTCTATGATGGAGATTGTCTTCTACCTCTGCTTGAGGTCTTGGATAGAGACACTTATAATTTCTTCTTCCTTGTCCCACTTCTGGATTTTTTTATCCTCCTCTAGCTTTGTCCAAAGTTGTGTTGCATTCTCAAACAAGTTAATTAGTGTGCTAACCTGTCACTCTATCTCCTGTATTTGTTCTACTACTTCCTTCTTTCTTTTCTCCTTCATTGTTGTTGGGGTAGTGGGTGTTAGATTCTCTCAGAGACTCTCAATATCCTTATGATATTGATCGATTGTCTATGCAATTTGATCAATATTTTCTATTGTTGTGATTTCATCCGTCTGTGCGGTCTTCAGAATATTTTCGTATGTTCCTACAACTTTCTGCTCCAATCCATTCTCGCGCTCCCTTTCCTATTGATTTTCGAGCTTAGCCTTCTCATAGATTATTTCCAATGCATCCTGCTTCTCTATTTCCTGCTGCAATTCGGCTAATTCTTTGTGTGCATGAGACTGTACTTCATGGTTTATGCTAACCTACAAGTTGTGTAGTGCCCTGGATGGCATTTGCATCAACACCAATTGGATTTGGCTTAATTCCTTCAGGGGTGTTTGCTCCATGATCTCGTCCATGCGCAACATACTGGGTGTGATGTGGAATGTTGCATTCGACTGCAATATTGTATGGACTGGATCTCATTCTTCCTATTCCACTCTTTCCTCTGTCTGCGGTGTTGATGGTTCTATTCCCCTACTGTCTTCATTTCCCCAATTTGCTTGAGGAACTATGACATGTTTGCCAGCTCCTCTTGAATCCTATCCTTCTGGTGCACAACATTGTCAAAGTCCTTGGCTAGAAAATCCTGGACCATTCAGGCTATCATTTATCCATCGTCGTCCGTGATTGTATACTCTAGTGGTGTTCTTTGCACCTTTGATTTATTGTGTGCACCTCCTGTTTGCATGGTTGGCCTCTTATTCCCACCTAGTTCCTCTCATTTGGGACTTGTTGTGGTCCTCTGTGCTACCTCAGACTGCTTCTGTTGTTCTTTGGTCGGTTGCGTATTCTTCTTCTTCCCCTTATGGGTCCCCATATTCATTGTGCCTTTGTTTTTATGTGTTGTTTTTGTCTAGCCCATTCTTCATTTCTCGGGCACTTGGAGTTATTGAGCATATGTTTCCCCCTGCCCTACCTCTTGTTCCGCTATCCTTTCTAGCAAGTCTTGGGTGAGGACTAGAATTTTCCATTCATCTTCCCAGTCTTTGATCACCATGTCGATGTGGCCCTCTGTGATACAAAAGCGCATTTGTAGCCACTACTTATCGGGATACTTTTGTGCATGTATCCACATTGTATGTCGTGTTCACTTGAAGTTGGCGATGTCCTTGTACCGCGCAACATCTTGTGGTGTGATCCTCCACATGCTGGAGATGGATTCCTGTAGGTCGCATAGGTATCTTTCAAATATGGACCCATTCATCCTTTTTTGTTTAGCATCCGATGTGGCTTTCATCAATAGGTATCTTGCTCCCTAGTTTGGTTTGGGTCTAGTATCGAAAGTTACATACCTTGGTTCTCTCCATCTCATGAATGCCATTAACATGATTATACATGAATAGTGAAACTCTATTCCTAGGTCCTGCGCATCCTTATAGTCATCTAGGAATAAGTTCAAGAGATATGGTGTTGAGCTCAATATGGCATCCTTGATGCATTGAGCTGCAACTGTGACAAACCTAGATGGAACTTCCTCTCTGCGACATTTTATCAGTAGCTTATAGGCTAATATTTTTTGCCCATTTGTGTGGCGACATCGTTGATCCTCTTGAGAATAATTCCTCGTGTCCCCCTGTCGGTGCCATACTTATTCTTCATCTCTTCCGCTAGTTCTTTCTCCTTGGTTTTTTCATCCAAAAACTGCATTGGATCCATGCCCCGAGATGGAAATCATGTTATGTTTGCAATAAGATATATGTCCATCGAGACGAGATTGACCAACCATATGTCCCCTCCATGTGTGACTGCTAAAGACTATTTTATGCACTAGCCTGCGTACCGACCTCTGCCAAAATGTGACAGGTCTAACAGACCTGAATTCCATGTTTTCTGCAATCCTTTTTCCCATCGGAGTGGTTGATCGATCGGTTCCCCAACCGGATTTATGCCCATAGTCTCTAAATATACTCTCTTTACAAATTCTGGAAATTTTTCTATGTTTGCTACATTGTGGTATGATCATTTTAGCTTGTCAATATGACCCAACAAATCTGATTCCACCTGTATCCCATCTGGTATACGCGGTAGAATGGTTTTTGCGACTGGTTTCTTATGAGGTGACCTAGGAACCTATTTCTTGTCTCTCTTCAATGGTGGTGGTTGGATGAACTTATATAATCTGGAAGATCCTCCATTGGATGTCATTGGGCTCCTCAATATCCTCCTACAATAATTTTAGAACTGGTATACCGAGCTGAGTAGGAAAAACAATGTTTATGCCATAAACAAGCTAGAATGGTGAGGTTCCTAAACACTTGTTAGTGTTGATCGTGTTAGCCCATAAGGCATATTTGAGTTTAGAGTCCTAGGATTTCTTTCTTTCAGTCAACACATTTTTAATGATTATGATGAGAGTCATGTTTGATGATTCTGCTAGTCCATTTCCCTGAGGGTGATAGGGTGTGGAATGTGTCAAGGAAATGTTGTGACTTCCACAAAAGTCAATCATGGCTTTGGACTTGAATGGTTGGGCATTGTCTATTACAATATTATTGGGACAACCAAATCTGGAAAAAATATTAGTTTCCAGGAAATTCATGATTACCTTGTCAATGGAAATCCTCGTGGGCACAGCCTCAATCCATTTTTTGAAGTATTTGGTGGCAGTGAGGATCCACTTGTGTTGTCCACTGGAGGGTGGATTTATTTCTCCTATGAAGTCTAACTCCCATTGCTTAAACGAACTATTGACTTTTCTAGGTTTCAGGGGCAGTGATAGTAACTTCTATTTCCCTACAAAAATCTGACATTAATTGCAGGCTCTAACAATGGAAAACACATTAGAGAAAAGGGTGGGACAGTATTATCCTACCCTCAAGATCTTGAGCATTGTGGCCTTCCAATGTTGGTTCCCTCCAAACACTCCTATGTTCATTTCTGTTGTGACTTTTTTAACTTCATTTTCATCAAGGCATCTTAGCAGGATGCCAACAGGATCTCTCCAATACAGGTTCTAGATTGAAATGAATAATTTAATGGCTTTCAAGTTGAGATACATGGCCTTTGTCTTGTTCACATATAGTGGACATTCAAAATGTTGTAGAAAATAGATGATGTTTTTATACCAAGGTGAAGAGAAATGTTTTTCAAATACCTGTAAGTTGTCTTGTCCAAGTTGTATGATGGGTGCATCTAATTGGGTGAAGATTGGATGCAACTCTAGCACCTTGCAGTTTGATTCTAATGGAAATTTGTTCAATACTTGCCCCTTGATCAACTTGGTGGGATTTATGTGCAAATCATACTCCAATAGCTTGACAATCCATTTTCCTCTTTTCCCTTGGTTGTGTGGCTGGACCAGAATTTCTTTGACACTGTTGCTAGGAACAAAGGTCGTTATGCTAGACTGTAGCATGTAAACCCTGAAGGCCTTGAGTTCTTTGACCAATGCATAAGCCTGCTTCTCTAATATATCATACTTGAGCTCAACATCTCAGAGGGATCTGCTGAAAAAGGCTATTGGCTTCTCATGCCCTTCCTCATGTTTTTGCAGCAATACATCAGTAATTGTTTCCTCTGAGGCAAAGGAAAGGATGAATAAATATTTGGTATCGTCAGGGCTGGCCAATACAGGTGCTTCAACTAAATCTTGCTTGATTGTTTGGAAAGATGATTTTTCCTCCAAGGACCATTTTATCACAACATCTTTCTTCAGCATGTTAGTAATAGGCTTCCAAATTTCAGCAACATTTGGCACAAAATGTCTCACAAAGTTTATCTTACCAATAAAACATTGGACATCCCTTTTGTTTCTGGGGATATCGATTTGTTGAATGGAACAAACCCTCTTTGGATAAATTTTTATGCTTCCCTTTGATATGATGTGGTCCAGGATATTTCCTCCTGGCATGACAAAGTGATACTTACTAGGATTGAGAGATATCCCATACCTCCTGCATTTCTTGAAAACCTGCTCCAAATGCTGCAAATTTTCCTCATGAAACTTGGAAAAAATGGTAATGTCAACTAGGTATATGACCATAAATTTTTCTTTCTCCCACACAAAAGCTATGTCCATGGCCCTCTGAAAATTTTCCCCTGCGTTCATGATCCCAAAGGGCATCTTGTCATACATGAATGTTCCTTATGGGGTGGTGAATGTTGTATTTTCTTTGTCTTCCTCACAAATTTCTATCTGGTTATAACCAGAGTACCCATCCAACAAGGAAATTTTGTGTGCACCTACTACCCTCTGTAAAATATGACCCATCTTGGGGAGGGATTAATTGTCCTTCAAAGAACACTTGTTGAGATTTCTGAAATCAACACATAATCGTATCTCCCCACATTTCTTCCTTACAGGCACTAAGTTGGCCACCCAGCTTGAATACCTCAATGGTACAATAATATTGGCATCCAACATCCTTTTTAGATCTCTCTCAATTATAGACATTAACATAGGATTAAATTGTCTAATCTTCTATCTGAATGGCTTGGAGCCTATTTTTAGAGGGATCTTGTGTTGGATGATGTCTGTATCAAATGTCTTCAAATCTTCATATGACCATGCAAAAGTATCAACAAACTTTTTAATGAGACAAACATACATGTCTTTTTGTTCTGCAGCTAATGCTTTGGACAACTTGATGATATTGGGATTCTCAATGGTCCCAATATTGCACTTTGTCACCTCCTCTTCTTGATTCTTCATGGGAGTTCCTTTGTAAACATCATTGTTGTCGAACAATCTTTCCAATGCCACTAGTCCTCTCGGAATGTGATTGGTTTTCAGCTCCACAATATCATGACCATCCACTATCTTCAACAGATAAGAGGATTGTTGATCTTCTAATTTCTCATTTTCATCTTCTTTACTTTCTTGACCAATTGAGATATTGGAGAATTCATCAATGGTGTGTAGAAATCTCTGCAGCTCTAAATCATCACTAAAGACTTGGCAGTGCTTTATGTTGTCTGGTATGGTTGTTCTATGTTTGATTTCCACCTGATATTTAATATTTGGGCCAATGGGAGGCCTGAACGTGCTGGCAGCTAAGGCCAAAGAATTGGCCTTCTGATTTTGTTCTTTGGGAATGAAAGAAATGTTGAATGCTAGAAAGAAATTATCGATCAAATCCCATACCTCATTCATGTACTTCTTGAGCCTCTATTTCTTTGTTTCATATACATTCCTCACTTGATTGATGACCAACTCAGAATCACCAAAAAATTCTAGACAATCAATGGCCATGTCTTTGGCATCCCTCATTCCCAATACCATAGCTTCATATTTAGCTATGTTGTTAGTAGTCTCAAACTCCAGCTTTTAAGAGAGTGTTATTACTTCTTCTGAAGGGGAAATGAGGAGAATACCTACACCAAATCCTTATCTTGATGAAGAGACATCGAAATACATCTTCCACACCTTGTTTTGTTGACCAGACATCGACTTCTCTCTGGGTTGGCTACCTGATATTTCAGGTTCATCGTCATTTAAATGAAAAATAGACAAACCCATCCCATCCTCAACAGCATAAATGGGGTGATTTCTTGGGTTCTGATGATCAATGACTATTTAGGATAACCTCACCTATCTGTATAACCTTCTATTCTCACCACAAAACATAGGGATGGTGGCATATGTGAGGTCCATTTACAATGATCCTCCAACCTTATTAGCCCAAGTTATGAATAAGAACATGCCAAACTTTGGGGGGATGTCGGCCACCACAATGTCCATCACTACACTCTTCATGGGTAATTGTGCTAGAGAAACCACCATATCATTTATCAACCCCAGGCATTTTAATTTCTTAGAATCAAAGGAATACAAGTCTTGGTAACGCTTGGTAATATCCAGACCTAGTTATTCCATAACAACTTTGGGAATAACATTGTGAGAGGCTCCTGAGTCCATAAGACAGTTATGCAGGATCTTGTCATGGAAATTCAAAGATATATAGAAAGGAGGAGAAGAATCAAATCCATCCTCAATGTGTGGAACCATAGTAATGGTTGGTTTTTCATCATGTAGACTAATGACATCAGAAGATACACTAGAAGGATTTGGTTGCATAAATTTCATGATGGATTTCTTGAAAGGTTTGTTTTTTAACAATTCTGTCAAAGGGACGGAGATATTGATTTTTCTCAGCTCATGTTCTAGGATGAAAGAGGTTGGTGACCTATCAACTTCCTTTGTTTCAGAGGAAAAAGGTTTTGATAGTGGAGATGATTGAGCTTTAGATGCCATACCTTTATTTGGATTTGGCTTGGGAGGAGCTTCTGCTTGTTTTCTTTGAATCATCCTTGAATCATATTTCTTCTTGCGTTGACCTTGACCATTTCTCTCCTCCCCTATCTAATCATCAAAATGATTTGACAATTGAGCTACCTGATATTCTTGTTGTGTTAAATGACTGGTATAATAATTTGTCTCATTGAAAAGAACAATAGTATCATCCACAACATCATTGTCCACATATATCTCCTCAATCTGATTGTTTTGGAAAGGGGGAACCACCCTTTGATCATCAACATTTCTCCTTTCTTTCTGCATTACTTGAGGAGAATCATTAAGCCTTTTGAATTGGTTCTGATTTATATTACCATGCCTTTGAAAAGTTATGTTTGGTTGTTTGGATTCCCATTTTAGCTTAGCTATCCCAGAAGTTAGATCGTTCAAAGTCTTGGTCATTTCCTCAAGTTTGGGATCAAATGTAGCTGGGTTAGAGGAGGCAGGGGCATCCTCTCTCTATTTTTTCTTCTCTTTATCAGACCTAGTCTTCAATCTGTCTGATGCCAAAATATTAGATTCAACCTCAATGGTTGCTTCTTGCATGGAAAACAGTGTGGTTGAACTTATCTCTCTCAGGAGGAGGGAGAATTCTACATGAAATGCATTAGCATAAGTGACCTTGGCAGAGGCTTCAATTGGTTTTATTTCATCTGGGATTCTACCATACATTTTATTGAATCTCTTGGTGAAGTCTGAAATAGATTCACCATTCTTTCCCTTTAGAGCCCCAAATTCAATGATGCAATAGAGATAATCTCTCCTACCTCTCCCCATTTATTTATAAAAGATTCATATAACGCCTCAATATTTGCAATGGAGGCTGGAGGAAGACTTATGAGCCATTTTATAACCTCCCCATCCAAATTTTGTACAAACAACCTCATCCACACATCTGAATAATCAATGTTAAAGTTGTCTATAAAGCTGTAAAAGGCTACCAGATGTTGTTCAACAGTTTTTTCACCTTCCCCGTTATATCTTGGCAACTATTTCTTGTAATATGTGGTTGGGAGTGCATGCAAAACTACAGGTAGCACTAAGGGTTCATATCTGGAAGCAATAATGACATCCATCCTGTTAACGACCATGGCTTGAACAATCAGAATCTGAAAATTTATGGGAGATGCAGGAGTGGATGTAGGACTAGATGTTGAAGTGGAATTAGGAGTAGGATATGTATGAGCCCCTTTGGAAATATGATTCTCAGGGCTAGAAAATTCAATCTACTCGTGATGATGGTTTGAAGTATTCTCTTGGTGTGCATCTTTTCCCTTGAGGGGGGAAGCGTATCTCTGAGCTACAGTGGATTTCCTTAGTTTCCTTTTTAGCTCAGAGCCTACTATGTTATTCTTAGGGTTACAATCATCCTTCTTGGATTTGTTGTTTTCAGATTTGGATCTGTTGAATCCCTTTCTGGGCACCAATATTTATTCTTTAGGTTTTACTCAGTGAAGTCGCCAGGTGAAACATAGTAGTCTATCTGTGTCTGATATTTTTTCACCATAAAAGGTCAGAGTTGATCAATTGTCATTCTCCCATGGAAAGATACTTCGTTACTCCATTCCTAGGAAACAACGACAGAATATGTTGGTCCTAAAGTCTGCACCTGACTGCTAAAGGGAAAATCTAGGCCACCTATTAGTTTAGAATGATTTTTCTTTTAACTTTTTGTTGGTTGGTCTAAGGGTTATTCTATCAAGAAAAAGGAAAGGTTGGGTTGGAAGGACAATATGGATGAGGACCCTCCTTGGATGATAGCACACTAATGACACACTAGTGAAATTATAGAAAACAGAGGGAAACAACAAAGTACTCAATCAATAATATGTTGCAAGAAGTTCAAGACTTAAAATATCATTTCAAGACATCAAACATGTATCAAAACACAATAATTCCCATAGGTTGCAGAAAAAAAAATATTCACCAAAGAAGCAGTTGTTTGACAGGTTGCATATCAGTAAAAATAAGTCATACAATAGCTGAAAGGAAATGAAATGTATGTTGCACAAATCAAAAACTGTATTCAAAATAATAATGAAAACACATGAAGAGTTGAACGAAACACTGTCATCAAGAGTGTGTTCACCAGGTAGAGATCTTTTATCCATGCATAAAATGGGTCCAACTAGTTTGTTCTATTGCTATCCTTTCCTCAACAAATACGACCTTTACAATATCCAAAAACTCACTATTTAAAAGAGTTGTAGAGGCTCTCGTCCTTAGGGGACTGAGACCTCGATCTAGGGAATTGTTCTTAAAAAAAATATTAACTTCACTAAGATACCATAATTAAACATCAAGAGTGGTTCTTATCACACACAGAAGACCACTCTTGCATCTAATCTAGGAAAATGATGGACTTAATAAAATAACAACTACTACTGTCTCTGCGACAAAACTGATGCATGTGCTGGAGGACCCGAGTGGCTGAAAATAGGCGTCGAGTGATAGAGAATATATCTATGTTGAACGTCGAAATGTCTGTGAGCTATTGGAGGCCACTGGATATAACCAGATGCATGAGCAAAGATTGTTGAAGTGTTTCTAGAACTAATCTGCGTCGACATGTTACTGAGACTTAGCTCCTTGTCTATGCTTGATATTTCGAAAGCCAAGCACACTCTATGTTGACCCCATCAACTACCATCTGTACCTATGAAATGGTTTTTCTGGTTGTCATCCCATCAGACATGAGGGGAGACGTGGAGGCGAGCATCCAATCGGGAGACGAGATGAATTGACGCGAGGANGAAGAGTAGATAGGTTGGGAAGTGATTGGAGAACATGTGGAAAAAGGTGAGAGGGGGTGATATTGAGAAATAACCCGGGAGGAACTTAGAGGGCGGTGCAGGCGGTAAGCGGATTAGAGAGGGGGGTCCAAGTTCTTGAGGATATTCCATGTTAGGTAGAGACCGCAGTGGGAAAACAACTTGCCTGGACCCCCCCCCCCCCATCGTTAAAGGTAGAATGGTCAGGGGGGTTCAATCTATGATAAGGATTGTTTATCTGGAGAGGTGGGCCACTGCCGATGGAGATCATCATGGGGTTTAATGGAGGACAAGTGTCGGGTGGTGAGAGAAGAGAGAGTAGTGAGTGGGATGAGGGGAGATGACATGTGATGCGACATGGTGATCTAACGTCATTCAAGCACGTGATTTCAGGAGTTGTTGAGGGTGGTTTGGACCTAGACCCCCTTTGGGCCCACAACCCCCCACAAGCTGCCACGTACCCTTCCAACAAAACCATGGTTTAAATTGTGGGACCGCTCTAGAAAATTAATGTCCATGCAGTTTGCGTCTGCATAAAGAACTATAGTCGTCGATCTGATTACGATCCATGATCTGGGTGACATTTACCTGTTGCAAGGATCGACGGTTCTCGTTGACCTAGGATCAATGGTCCAGATTCACTTCAAACTTTCAGGCTTTGGGTGTTTTGAATGTGAAACATGAAACATCTCCGAGAGGAAAATCTCCGAAGTAAATGATCTCTCGCCACATGTCATGATGGATGAATGGTTCAAATTCACATCGGAAGTCCAGGCTTTAGGAGTTTCAAATGTCAAGTGTGAAGATCTCCCAGAGGAAAATCACCGAAGTAACTGATCTGTTGCCACGTGTCTCGTTTGATGGATGGTCTAGATTTACTTCAGGACTTCGGGTCTTTGGTTCTTCGAGACTTTCAAATGTGAAGTGTGAAAAATATCCCAGAGGAAAATTTCTAAATCTACATGTCAGGTTCTCATTACTTTGACTCTTTGAGTCTTCGGAGTCTTTAGGTCTTTGGGAACTTAGTACTTCAAACTTGATATTAAAACCCGGGCGATTCTGGAACTTGAATGGACGAGAGTCATTGATCTATGATTTTCTTGGTGGATCTTTACCATTGAAAATTTACCTATTTGTTCCCATAGTCTAAGCCCAAAATTTGTTGTTCTGGGTTGTTGCATCGTGTGCATGGGTAATTCCTGTACATAGAAAAGGATTGGTAGACCTGCGGTGAGCTCAATCAATGGTGCATGTGATGACACGAATTTGAAAACAAATATGAAATATATTTTATCCTTCCAAAAAAATAGAAAAGAAACACGCAAAGACTCAAAAACGAATAAGGACCAAGACACTCAGTAGTGGGAAAATGACTTAACCAACCAGAAGAGGAAATTTTTGATGAAGGCATAGGGAAAAAGAGAAGAGAGGTAGGGGATGCAGACCTAGGTTACAACAGGGAGCAGATCATTCACTATTCCACATGAATCGTCTTCCTTTCTACCTATATGACACCATGTTCGATAAGAAAAGTCAAACTCTGGGTAGGGTTTGAAAGAGAAGAGACCCTGGAAGGGGTCAAATACATTAGTACGACAATTACATTCTGAGTTGCTCCAGCGGAGACATCAATTGTTTTCACAAGTTTAGGAAAAAGGGATAGAACCTCTCTCAACTAAAATGAGGAGCATGAGGATGTTGATGAAGAAAAATTACCACAAGGACCACTACCGATCCCATTGCCATCAATTCTGAAGGATGAAAAAATATATGGTAAGTGGTTCCGGAAAGTCCTTACCTATGATGTTTCTCTCATGAAACTAAGAACAAGTATTCTGGAAAACCAACATGTGAACCAATTATTACTAAGTCTACCCCTTTGTCTTCACTACCACCCATGTCTCATTTTATTCCACCTCCTCCAATATTCAGTACCCTAACTTGAGTTTTCACCAAGAACCCTTCAAAATAATCAACCATCTCTAAGCATCCTATCATCCATAATCTATACAACTCACCCAAGAAGGTCTAATCTACTACCATTGATGAGGAAGTCTTCAGTCAAAAAAATCGCAGAACCATTCATGACTCCATGTCATATCTGCCATCCCCAGCTAGAACACAAGCGATGAATCTTGAGCATGTTTATCCTTATAGTATACCTACTACCATTACCACTACTCCACTCATGATTTGTGTACCCTAAATATATCGAGCCCTAGATACTTTGGACAAAGGCTCAAAGACTATCTTCAATCATCAACCAGATGTAGAGCCCAAAATAGAAATCCAAATGGATGTGGACACTTTCAAGGAACCACTTAATGACCAATATGAAACCCATTCCTCACAGAGCATGACTTTTCTAAAGGAAATATTCACTCCATTTTTTCACCACTCACAACAATGTCTTTCTCTATTAGATCTCTTTCTGTAGAAATAAGAGGTCATCACCATACTACCACCAGAAGTACAATCCAAGATTGTGAGAAGTCTTCAAGCTCATTCTCTTGTCCCTGACGGCGTAGGTACTCCCATCCTTTATGAAAAATCCATTGCAAATGATCATCCACTTGTGACATGGCCCCCATTGGATCTAGCTACTGTGAGAAGTGATCTGTCTGCTTGGGATACACCTCAAATTTTTCATCTTGTGAGGACTTGTACAGATCATCTAGAATGAAGAATTGTTGTTGTAACATAGGAAAACAAAGACTTAGTACATCGGGTATACCATTTGAAGGAGGGTCTTACTTCAACTAATAGAACAACATCTTATGAATGATGCATGCAAGAAACCACTGAGTCCACCATTGAAGCAGTGTCTAGCAGTCTCAATGATGCTTGGCCTACCTTTCACAAGTTGGCGCCCGAACTCCCAGAAGACCCCAACCAGGTTGTGCCAGTAACCATAGTTGATCTTGTTTCTGAGCCATGGGACCATGTAGAATATAAGATTCAGGACCTCTAGTAGTAACTAGAGGCTATCCGACTAAGGAACAAGAGAATCCCAAGGAGATGCTAGAGAAAGTATCCAAGTTTGTTGCAGAGGGTGATGTTGTGCCCATTTCTTTAAATCAGTGAGTTGTAGAGTGTATCCCCCTCTTCGATTGACTTATTGATTGATATGGTTTGTTAGAGTGTCGCACTAAACTAGTGGATGACCTCTGAGCCCAAATCTGACATATGAACCAAGAGGTGAAGTTGATCATTGTTCCCATTTAATAGAGTGATAATTTTTTGGAAATCCAAGAAGAACATGAATTCCTGGATGATTTGTATGACACCAATCAGGCTTCCATGAAGGAACTCTAGGAGATCAAGCCAGTAGTCCAGGACACCTATGTCAAGATCCAATAGCTTGACATAGTGGCTGAATCCGAATGGAAAAAATTGATGAACACGAATCCCTCGATCGTAGATGTCAACACATCACAATAATGCATTGCGGTAGTATTGATCCTACTACGCAAGTGGAAATATTGCAATGATCTATACGATAGCTTCAAGCAACAGGCAGTCCAAGTTGTTCCTGAATTGGACCCTTCATTTGAGGGAGGCCAGAATGAAGAGATAAAGACTTGACTGAGGACGATTCAAGGTTTTTGGTTGGGACTTGTTGGACCGTCCATTTTTTTAGTAGACTCGATTTTGAGGAAATATCATAATATTGAGGGAAAAGAAGAGAAAACTAATGGAAAATAGAGAAATGTGGAGGAAAGCCAATGGAAAGTGATTTTTCATAATGCCAACGTGGAAAGAATACATGACCCAGCTGGACATAACAGTGGAATAATTTGGAACATTCTATAGAATTCCAGAAGAAGGCAGAATCAAGTAAGCACAACACCATAATGAAGAAATAAGGAAGTCTGTGGAAAAACATGATAGCGAGGAGTTATGTAATGTGATGGGATTAAGTTAGTGGAGGATTATTTGGTTGATGATTCATTATGGGTCTTACAGTGAATTGCTATCATTCTTGTGAGTTGTTGTTCTTTCTAGCTCTCAACTGTTGTATCAATTTCATAGTTACGAATACTATAAACGCTTATTGTGATCATACCAACAACAGGAAAACCATGTATTGAGTTTATAGTTGATATGATCTTCTTTGTACAAGATGGAAACCAATATTTATATCATATCTTATCAAATGATATTAATATAAGAGATGATTGGACCACTAAAATTAAGATAAATGTTTTATGTATCTTGTTGAACTGTGTATGCTTCTTTTGTTCAAGTCTTTGTTATGAATATTGGATCTCTCCACTACATACATGCCATTGTTGATTTGTCTGGTTAATTTACTTTTCAATATATGTTCATGTATGAAGTAGGAATCATTGTATGTGATGTGTAACTCCATTTAGACTGTGTCTACCCTATTTACCATCCCAACCCCGTGATCAATTAGATGGGTTGCATCCTTCCCACCACTGCATTGTCTTGAACCTCGCTACATTTCACATAAGTATCAACAGTGCTTTGAGTGAGACCTCCTTCCCTTGTGTAAGGTTGAATATGCCAATGGTCTATACTACAACAGTTGCTTTGTTGGAAAACTCCAGTAATTTTGGTCTCCAATCATGTGTCAACACCAAGGAATACCAATATTGGACAAAGTGTTACACATATATGGGTTTGTTGATGCAGACTAGGTTGGAGGTCTGGATTGGACAGTATCTACCCATGGGTATTGTTTAACCTATTTGGTGGAGAAATTAGGTGGATGACAAAAATATATGTTGTGGTGGCACTCTCAACTACAAAAGTTGAATACATGATAGCCACTCATGCATGTAAGGAATTTGTATGCTTATAGAGATTGTGTTTACATATTGGGTTGGTACAACAAGCAGTAAGGTTAGATTGTGACAGTCAGAGTGAAATATTCATAGAAAAGAAAAAAACATATCATTCAAAGACAAAGCATATTGATGTTGAGTATCACTTTGTGTGATACATGGTTGAAGACAAGAAAGTGTTCTTGGAGAAGGTAGACATTTTGAAGAATTTTCTAGATTCATTGAAAAAGTCAGTGAGATTCAAGAAGTTATCGTAATGTAGTGAAACAATGGGAATTACTTCCTTGTATTGTTGCCTATAAAATCCTGTAACCCCCTGTATGCAAATAAAACAACAAGTGGGATAATTTTGGGTAGGTGTTATATTCTTTGCATCTGTGTAGGGGCATTTCATATTTGATGAATGTGTTTGAAGATCCCATCACCTATATCTCTTTGTCAAAATTTTCATTGGGATATTTTCTAGGGGGGTACCAGGGGGCTTAGGATTACAACCCTTGGTTACGTAGAACATTCAGGGTAGTTCCCCAAATTGTTTTTTGGGCATTTTTTGCTATTTTTATTGGTTTTGTAAATTAATCATGGATTAATGGATTAGGATTTTGGTAGCTACGTAATAACTTATATATTGTATTTTGAATGGTGAAATTAATGCAATGAAGATTTGAGAGGTGCAACACCAAGGAAGGCTATTTTTCTCATGATTAAGGGTTTCAAATGTAAATCTTTGTGTACTATATGTGTGAGTCATTGATTAATTTATGTTTTTCTTAGAATATATATGCATTACTTTGCATCGCATGTTTAAAACTTACAAAGTAGTGGTATAAAAATCGATGCCTTACAAGAGGAAGCTCCACGCCTTCAAGAGAAATACCAGGGGTCGTTCTCAAATATTGAAGCGGTTGTTCAACCACATTGAATCAAAGATCCAAAAGTGGTGATAAAAACACAACCTAAATCCAATTATAAAAAGAATCAATCCACTAAAAATACCTAAGACAAACTTTGCAAACAAACAAATTCTCCAAAACTTCAGCCTAGGTGGATAAGATCCTGAAAGCATTGAAAAAGAGGAAAGGGACCTTCTGGAAAATAACACGGGTTGATCAATTCCCAAGACCAATAAACAAAAGAGTGAGAAGTAGTTACCTCGACGTAAACTCACCATCCCTACAAGGTGCAATTATCCCTCGCTTTGCAGAGACCCCTCTAGGGGTACTGATAGCATGATACAATGCTTGCCTCAGGTACCACCAGAAGCCCCCCATTGTCACCTCTAACATACCTATGAAAATAAAATAAGGATAACAACGTGTAGTCAGTGTCTAAGGGGTTATTCGATAGTTGGGATCGAACACATGGGTAGGGTAACAAATATTGAAGCCTCGAAAGTGTTTCCTCTCATAAAGAAAAAGGCACTAATGAAATCCCAAAAACATGATCTCTCCACTACGCTTACTCAAGCTTCAGAGGGGTTATATCCTATAATATCCTTCACGTGTCCTTGTGTTTAAATCTTTTGTTAGAGGACTGTTACAAAAATATTCCCCTATCGACATGTGAACTATCCCTTGGATTACAGACTCATATACCAAGACAAAAACACTACGAATGGACACTAACATCCCTTTGAATTCATTTTAACCAATCAAAAAGAGAGAGGGAGAAAGGGTGTGATGCACCATGTTTTGAAGTTTTTCCTTGCTACTTACAATATGAGCTTGATCTCCAAACTCTTTAGCACAAATTGATATCTATAATAGGGAACGAACATAAACAAAGGACTACTACTCTACAAGATTGTATCAAACAAATTCCTCTACAAAGATTGAAGGAAAAATAGACAAATACATGAAAGAATACACAAGCTTGAAGGAAATAGACGAAGTATATTAAAATGATAAACAAAAGAGAATACTTACATAACAAAATTGATGCATTTGCATAAAACTCCCCAAGCTCTTCTCGTCCAGCCCTTGCACGATGCTACCAATATCATAAGTTTGATATCTGAAAGCTTCCTCCTTTTCACCCTCGAAATCCCTCAATATATAGACTTGAGAGGCACAAACACCATGATAAAATGAGGGGTATGGTTGAGTATATGGATCCTTCAAGCTTGCATCATATCCTAAAGTGAATCCCAACCATCAAGGTCGAACACAACTAACTCAATCCCAAAGAGTTGGCCCATAGATTAAGGTGGGGGATATCCCCCCTTTCTCTCAACAACATCAACACTCTCCCCAGTGAAAGATAGAGTGTTGATCCTAGATCAACGCTCCCTATAGTGGCATAGGGGGAACTATGTGTTAACCCAAAGTATGCACAAGGGGGTGTTGGTCTTCATAAATGCTCAAAAAAGGGTTTGAAATTTCCAAGGAAAAGTGTGTTTTGACCTAGAAATGATGGTTTTCCTTCTCCCATATGACTTAGGGGTCATGAAAAATTGTTTTAATGGTTTCAAGGGGTGGTGACACCTCAAAAATTGAATTCCACACTTGATAAGGTGCAAACGACACTTGCAATAGTGAATGTGACACTTATTGAGGTGCATACATCACTTTACAACACTTGAGACACTTAGGGTATGAAATGCAAATGTGGTATTTTGATGTGTAATACATGCCCCCTAAAGTGTGAGGTTAGAAGAGAAACTAATGGCCAAAACACTTTACAAATTCTTCAATTCAAGGGTGATGGAGTGGGAGAACCAAGAAGAAGCTGCAAACAATCATCAAATTGTATTAATATATGTTCCATTTCCGAGGTAGGAATACCTATGCTCAGAATATGAGATGACTCAAATAACGACCACTAAATAATACACTATAGATCCATGAAAAATATTTAATAATGATATGGACACCAGAGATACAATGTGGATCCATACCTCCATGACATTAATTGATCAAAGCCATGAAAAATACACAGTGGAGCTACGAGGTAACA
>SNQJ01S0088756.1:11067-33383 GCA_010110895.2 Picea sitchensis
GGATGCTACTCTGTGCATTCTGGATTGGACGACTATTTTGTACTTGGTGTTTAGATCATCTTTTTCGTTGTCGTCGTAGTCATCGGAATAATCTACCAATTCTGATTGCAGAATGTCTGAAACAAATGACCAATTAGGGACCGAGTCGACACTTCGGGGCGAAGTATCGGAGACATTGTCTGAGCCTTGTCCTGCAACCTCAACATTCGCCTTCGCTGCTTTCCGCGGAGCCATGGCTGAAGCTTGCGTCTTAGCTCTTCTGCGGTAGAACTGCGCATACATACAGAAGTTAGTTTACTCAGAAGTGATGAGCTCTGCGTGCTATGAAAATGCATTTGTTATAATGGAACACAACTCTTTCATATATTTGAAAACTCGGTACCTTTCAAAACAAGCCTGTCAAATCATAATTAGAAATAAATTTATGCCGTAAAAATCCGATCTTACATTCATAGATTTGTCCTATTTCCCCATTAATGTCATAAATTTCAGCGGTTTAAAAGTCAGTTGGTGTATGGAGAGAAAGGCCCCCCTCGTAAATCGTGCAGGCATCGAAACGCGGGATAAGTCTTCATTTAGCTTAATTAATCCTAATTTCACCAATGTTAATCAATATCTTGCTACTCGTTACATCGGGAATTTT
This sequence comes from Picea sitchensis, assembly GCA_010110895.2. NCBI lineage: Eukaryota > Viridiplantae > Streptophyta > Pinopsida > Pinales > Pinaceae > Picea > Picea sitchensis. The sequence continues at coordinate 11,711 of SNQJ01S0088756.1, forward strand.
CCTTTAACATTTTGAGTCTCCAACTCCTGAGACTGAGAGGACCGATTTTGGTTTAATTAAAGGTAATCGAGATTTGGGGCTTGATTAATTTTATAATTATCACTTTCTTCATATCACGACTCGGAGCTTCGAAGATAAGTTTCTGGGAGATTTATATGCCAAGTTACGAAACCGCGTGATTGCGATAACAAGACTTAATTAAGGGGAAGATAATCTTGGATTAAGTGATTAATTAATCATGTTATAATTATCATCGTGACTTCGTGAGTTAGGTTTTAGAAGCCGTAACTTTCGAAAAAGATAGTGCCGAGTGGCGAAATGTCGAGAACAACTTTAACCATGGTTATCTTTTTTGCCTTTAATCCTTGACAAGGGTTATCCAAAAAGGATCTCGTGTTCTCGGCTCTCGGGGCTATAAAAATAAATATTTGGGTTTGGCGAACGCCGAGGCGCGAAACCCCGACGACGTCTAATCGTGAGTTAAAAAATTTTACCCTGGTTACTGCCTTGAGTGAAAATTTGAAACGACTTCGTCTTTCGTGACTCGGGACGTGTGAATTTATGAGTTATAGTATCTGACCTACGAGATCCTGAAGTAGAACAAAAAGAGGGAACATTCTTACAAAAGGCAGGACTTGTTTCGAGAGTAGAAAAATCATCGCTGCTCACGGGACAAAGCTTCAGAGGTCTCAATATCTCAGAGGAAAAAAGAAAGCCATCTTTAGATTTCAAGCATCAAAATGAAAATTGTGATAGGCTAAAAAACAAGGGTGGATCCAACTAGGGATCCCGCCTTCCTGTGAGGCGGGAAGAGCAGTAGACCGCGTGCCAATATTGGGTAAATGGAGTCAAAAGCTCAATCAGGCGGAAAGTTTCCGAGAAAAGAGGATCGAAGGGGGAAAAAGACTTCGTTCTTTACCTTGAAAAGTTTTTTCAAAATCAGATACTCTTTCCAAACACAGCTGTAGTCCCCTTCACAATTTTCCCTTTCCCACTATTAATTTCAGGTATGTTTTAAGACAATCAAAATAGTCCTAGGAGACTCAACAGATCTTGTGGCTCTTGACTTGCATTAAAATAATGAGATTATATGTTTTTAATTGGGGAGTCTCGTCTGAATTTGGGATGTGGATCAGGTTTTAGAAAGCATTGGTTACCAGAGTAGAGTGATATTCATGTATAACAGCCTTATAGATATCTCAGACATTGCTTCACTGCCAGTGAGCCTGTTCAGTACCCCGGTGAAGTTATCTGGCCCCTTTCACTGAATTTCCTTTCACCACTTCGAAATATATTTATGCATTTAAATGATGAGACGAGGGCAATCATTTCTGAATTTCCTTTCATCGTCTTCTTGGACTAGGTGGGGGCAATCATTTCTGAATTTCCTTTCATCACCTGTCTTATAATTTACTTTTTGAGCATGAAGATGGGGGAAATTAGTTTGTATCAGGGCTGATATCTGCGTAATATTTTGCATTAGAGGTCTGTCAACTTACTTTGATTACTTGGTACCAACCTTCCCTTGACCTTCACAACATCTTCGTTCTTAGGAAGAAAAGGAAAATAACTTTTTAAGGGGCATCCCATTTGAGCAAGCTTTAATCCTCCGATGTTGTTGAAAAACCTAGGAAAGTTAGGATCGCTTTAAGCGTTCCTTTGCTTAGAAGGGGATCAAGTAATCGCGAAGACCCGGTTTCTTTCCACAATCTGTTTTGAAACTCACAAGGCTAAAATGAAAAACTTGTATCCCTTCGTAATGAAATGAAAAGATGGTGGCTTGTCAAAAGTTAGACCCGAAGACAAGCATGGTGCCAAGTAGCGATTTATTGACTGAAAATACGGAGGTCAAAACAACTCAATACTGACTCTTGTAGATATCTTTGGGGATAGTTTATTTTGACTAACCGTTTTTTGATTGAGTGTATCATTCAAATTATTTTAAATCAAATATTATCAAGCCAAGCAATGATCCTGTTATCTAACATTTTAGCCAATATTGCAGTTTGAATGACGTTACCTCGGTTTCCTTTAACAGTCTTTCATAACATATGTTTTTGAGAAAGTTCCTTTTTACCTTTTCATTTCACTTTCTTTGCGCAATATGAAACTATTTTAGGTATCACCTGTTTTATGTCGATCCATTTCTGACACCGACCTGTAAATTACTTTTCCTGCTAGTTTTTGTATGCAGCTGGACTCCTGTAAAAGAAAATACGAATCTTATTGGAAATGTGTCAAGATTTTATGAACAAAAACCAAAAATCAAAAGCAAATGTTTAAATGAAAATATATGTATGTACAAAACATATATAATGAAATTTATTCATTTACGATTTTTTATTTATTTATTATTATTTATTTTTTTAATCTGGCGACTGTTACATCATGTAATGCCTTAGATGCCTCCCATTGACAGGGGCGCTGAGGAATTCTCCATCTATATTTTCTAGAAGGAAGGATTTTTTCCCTTCCGGAGCCGAGACCCTGAATGGTCCATACCAGAGGTGGTCAAATTTACCATGCTTCACGACTTCCTCTTTTCTTGCATCCCATCTTAGTACTAAATCACCTGGAAGGAATTCCTTATCCTTTGCCTTAAGGTCAAACAATGCTTTCATATCATCTTGGTACTTCTGCATCTTTTCATCAACTTCAACTCTATGCTGTTGAACCTCAATCAGCTGGTTAATTCTCCTGGTTACATGATTGGGTTCTTCATTTTGATCCTGCCATAACTTCATCACGGGTAGCGCTAGGTTTATAGGTAGAACAACATCTGTCCCATAGACCATTTGAAACGGCGAAATGTTGATAGACCTTTTAGTGCTGATGCGGTTTGCCCATAATGTGCATTTCAAGTGCACATGCCAAGACCTTTTATTTTCATCCAGTACTTTCTTGATTATGTTTACCAGGCTCTTGTTAGATGATTCGTCCAATTCGTTCCCCTGGGGGTAATATGTTGTGGAATGGCCAAGAATGATGTTATACCTCTGATAGAAACTGATCATGGCCATAGATTTAAAGGCCTGGGCATTATCGGTAACTATATTTCGGGGACAACCGAATCTTGACAAGATATTGTCTTCCAAGAAATTGATCACCACCGAGTCTGTTGCCCTTTTGGTTGGAATGGATTCCACCCACTTAGTAAAATAATCTGTAGTTGTTAAGATCCACTTATGTTGAGCACTAGAATGGGGATTAATCTCCCCTATGAAGTCTAGACCCCATTGTTGAAATGGAGCTTCAGCTTTGACTGGAACGAGTGGCAGTGCAGGGAGCTTCTGTTTACCAGCGAATATTTGACAAGGGTTGTAGGCACGCACTTTGGCATTGACGTCCGAAAAGAGTTTCGGCCAGTAATACCCAGCCCTCAAGATTTTGTAGGTTGTATCTCTCCATGCATGATGCCCCCCATAGACTCCCTTATGAAATTCATCTATAACCTGCTGAGTTTTCGGTTCGACTAAACAGACTAACAGGAAACCAAGTGGATCCTTCCAAAATAGTTGAACTTCGGTGATACAATATTTAACCTTATGGAGTTTTAAAGTTCTACATTTAGATGGTGATAGTTCATTTGGGCATTTCAGATTCAGCAGGTAAAACACTATGTCTCTATACTAGTCCGATGATAAGAACTTTTCTTCGATCTGGTTTGGACTCATTTCTTCATCTGGTTCATTTAGGTCTATGTCTTCGTCGCTTCCCTACAGGAAATTGATATCAAGAGCCCTGAGATTTGATTCAGCTAAGAGTCTGGCTAGGCCTTGCCCTTTTATCAATTTGGTCGGTTTAACTTCCAAATCGAATTCTTGGATTTTAGCAAGCCATCGCCCTCTTTTTCCATCACTGTCTGGTTGGACCAATATATCTTTTACAGAACTGGTAGGCACGTACGCGATAATTTTTTAATTTAGTACATAAGTTTTGAATGCCTTTAGCGCTTTTACCATTGCGTACGCATGTTTTTCTATTATGTCATACTTCAGTTCTGCGTCTCTAAGGCTCTTGCTAAAAAACGTGATTGGTCGTTCGAATCCTTCATCATCCTTTTGTAGGAGCACCGTGGTGATAGTATGTTCAGAAGCAAACGAGAAGATAAGAAAATCTTTCAGATAATCTGGGCTTGCTAACACAGGTGCCTCGCTTATGACTTTTTTAATATGCGCGAACGATGCTTTGGCTTCAATTGTCCAATTTACTCTGCTATCCTTCTTCAACATTCCTGTGATCAATTTGACAATCTCAGCGAAATTGGGGATAAACCTTCGTAAAAAAATTATAGTTCCTAAGAAAGATTGAATCTCTTTTACATTTTTGGGAATATTTATAGTGTTTATTGCTTCAATCCTCTTAGGATGAATCCTGATCCCATCTCTAGATACGATATGGCCTAGAAGCTTACCTTCTCGCATAGCGAAATGTGATTTCTTTGGGTTCAGAGATAGACCAAACCTGCGGCAATTTTCGAAAGCCTGTTTTAGATGGATCAAGTGTTCTTCATCGGTTTTAGAAAAAACCATCAAATCGTCGAGGTAAATGACTACAAACTTGTCTCTTTCTCCTACAAAAGCGATGTCCATAGTGTGCTGGAATGTAGCCTCTGCATTCATCAAACCAAATGAAATTTTTTCATACAAGAATGTACCCCATGGTGTGGTGAAAGCAGTCTTTTCCATGTCTTGTTCATTCATGGCGATTTGGTTATAACCAGAGAACCCATCAATCATAGACATTCGGTTTGCTCCAACTACTTTTTCTAATACATGGTCCATCTTGGGCAGCGGGTAATTATCCTTGAGAGACGACTTGTTTAAGTTTCGGAAATCCACACACAATCTGATTTCTCCATTCTTTTTCCTGACTGGGACTAGGTTTGCCACCCAGTCCGAGTATCTCATAGGTACGATTATTTTCGCATCTAAAATCTTCTTAACTTCCTTTTCAATCATGGGTAACAAAATGGGGTTAATCTGTCTAAGATGTTTCCTAAACGGTTTGACCCCAGGCTTCAAAGGAATCTTGTGATCAATTATGGAAGTGTCATACGTTCTAAGCTCATCATAGGACCAGGCGAAAACATCTTTGCATTGTCTGAGTAGGTCTCTGTACTTGACTTTCACTTTGGGAGGGAGGAACTTTGATATCTTTACTACCCTGGATTCTTTTTCAGTTCCTATATCACAGTCCTCCACTTCTTCTGGTTGGGGCTGTAAAGTGGATTTCACAGGTACGTCGTTCTGATCAAAAAGTCTTTCTAAAGGAATTAAGCCTTTCGGAATTTGGTTGCTTTTAAGGACCAACATACGATGATCCGCAATTTTTTCTCGAAAGGTTTCAGGATCTTCCCCCTCTTGCATGATCCACATCGGGTCATTTTGATTCTCTTGATCTGGATGAGTTTCGGAGAACTCACCCACTGTTGCAAGAAATTTCTTAATTTGTTCATCATCTTCAAAGACCTACCAGTGTCGGATATTGTCTGGTATAGAGGGTTTGTATCTGATTTCAATGTGATATTTTAGTTTGAAGGTCGTGGGAGGAGTAAAGGTTGAAGTTGCCTTTGCCAATGCATCATCATGTAGATTCTCTGCACGAGGGATGAAAATTTCATCATGAAATGGACCTTTACAGATGAGAAAAAGTTTTCCATGAGATCCCAAGCACAATTTCTATACGTTCTTAGTCTGGGATGCTTGGCTAGGTACTGTTGGTTTATTTTTTTGACTATTAGCTCTGCATCACCATAAACCTCCAAGTTACTTATATTTATCTTTTTGGCAGACTCTAATCCTAAGATCAACGCTTCATATTCGCATACGTTGTTAGTGTAATCTATGTCCCACTGCAGTTGGTAGGAGAAAGGAACAATGAATTTACCTTCGGGAGCCACTAAGAGAACTCCTGCACCTGCCCCTTCAGAACATAAAGCACCATCGAAATACATTTTCCAGACTCTGGTGTTACACAGATCCTTTGTCAAGTGACTTGACTCTTCTTTCTTCATATCGATTTCCTCTGGACAACCATCCAAACCATCATCAAAAGACAAGATGCAATTTCCCAGATCTTGGTCTGCAATGTAAATAGGGAAGTTATTTGGGTTTTGAGGGTCACTGACTGTATATGCTAATCTTGTTTCTCTGTACAACCGAGTGAACTGACCACCGAACATAGGGATTGTGGCATACGTCATGTCCAACTGTAGAGAACCCCCCAACTTGGCTCCCCATGATCTAGATAACAACATGCCATACTTGGGGGGAATATCTACGATAACCACATCCATCAGGATACTCTTAACTAGGACCTGAGCTAGGGTAACTACTAGATATTTTATCATCCCCATACATTTAACCTTTCTCGAGAAGAAAGAGTAAATATTTCCATAAGGTCTTGTGATCTGGAGACCCAACTTGTCCATTATAATATTGGGCATAACATTATGGGAAGCCCTGGAGTCTAACATACAATTATGCAACAACTGATCATATACATTCAGAGTGATATAAAAGGGAGCGATGTTGTCTTTGGACCCTTCAAAATGGGGACCAAAGGTGATGTTAGGTCTGTCATCTTCCAATTTTATAACATCGGACTGGCTTTCTAGCTCAGAGACGCCCATCGCTTTGGCAATTTGCTTCCGATAAATGGGGTTTTTTGCTAGCTCGACCAAAGGGATTGGTATCTTAATTTTGTTTAACTCATTTTCAAAATTGAAAGCTCCGCTCACCTTGTCTGTTTCTCTGGTTGTGACTTCTGCATCTTTCCTTTCAGACTTATTTGTCTGGGCCACTTTATCTCTCATGGTCCTAGTTGAAGACGTAACTTTATTTACTAGTTCTGTTTCTGGTGTTTGAGTTTCAACTTTTTTCACCTCAAACTCTTGATTGCTTACTACTTTAGTTTTTTTGTTGGGTAATGAGGTCTCGTCCGAAGGAGGCTCATAAACTTGGCCTCTTTTAAGGATTTTCTTGGGTTGATTTGTTGAGGTGGGCTTACTCTTAGATCTTAGGTTGTACTTTGGTTGAAACTCGGCCATCATTATCTCGGTTTCTGGTTGAGATTCACAGAGATCAGTGTGATCACCTTCTTCACCCTCATTTGACGATTGTGGTGTGTTTAAAGATTTTTCATAGTCTTCTCGGGTAAGATATGGTTGAGTGCAGTCATCACCGAAATTCGCAACATCATTATCCGAATCGCCAGAATCTTGAAAATCGTTCGCTCCTATGAAATTTTCATTCTTCAAGGGAGCCTGTATTTTTTAATCCTCATTTTTTATTTGTCTTTGTTGATTATGAGGGTTTTGATTCCTCTTGAAATCTTTTTTGGGGTAGGAGTCAGCCTTGGCCTATTCGAGTTCCATTCTGGATATTTTATTTGCTAGTTCTTTGATTACTCTAGCCATATCGTCCACCCTATCATCTAAGGATCTATTGGATCCTGAAGGACCTGCTTGTTCTCTAAATCGCTTGGTCTCTCGGTTTCTAGTCTCTAATCTAGCCTTAAGTTTACCTGACGCCATCATATTAGACTCTATTTCTACCGCATCATCCTGCATACAGTTTAAGGTGGCTCCCCTTCTCTCTCGCAAAAGTAGTGCGAAATCCGGCTCGAAAGCTCCGGCGAAAGTCACTTTGGCCGCAGGTTGGGATGGTTTAACCTCGGCTGGGATTTTATTGTATAGTTTGTTGAATCTCTGAATGAATTCCATGACCGTTTCCGAGTTCTTTTTCTTCAAAGACCCAAATTCGGTTAGATAATAGAGATGTTCTTTTTGCTCGCCCCATTGTCTGAGGAAAGCATCTTCCAAAGTGTCATATGATAGGATAGAAGTTGCGGGTAGGCTCCGAAACCAAGTTCGGACCTGACCTTCAAAAGTTTGGACAAGGAGTCTTGAATATACATCCTCATGCTCGACACTGAAGATATCTGCGAATTGGTCGAAAGAATTTATATGTTCGGCCGCGGTCAGATCCCCCTCCCCAGTGAATTTCGGTAATTTTTTTATGTAATTTTATGGAAGATCGTGTAAGGGGACGGAAAATACTAATGGAGCGTATTTGGCTGCGACTTTCGTGAAAAATCTGGGAGGGGGGGCAGGCCCTTGACCTCCACCTCCTCCTAGAGGGACTCCTCCCCCTCCTCCTCCAATAAAACCTCTGCCTCCTCCTATAAACCCTCCACCTCCTCCTCCAGCGGCTGCCATCATTGTTTGTGGAAAGTTGTAAAGGGTATTTTGGAAAATTGAAAGGGAATCTTTATTTTCTTCGCGAAGAGGAAAGTCGGATGAGGAAGGATAAGGAGCGTGAGGACTCAGTTCCTCGGATTTGCAAGAGACGAAATCGGGAGAACCGACGGGTGTGGGAACAGAGTGTGTAACACATTCTTCAGAATTTGGTGAAGTCGGGAAATTTAACCGAAGAAAAGAAGGTATTTCAAAAGCCGACGAACTTTCAAGAGGGCCCTTTCCCTTGTGTGCTAAGGGGACTGTTGGATGAATCTCACTCCTAATCTCGGAGCAGATTGGCGTTGAATCTTTAGCGTCAAAGAGAGGACAGAGAGAAGTTGAGGGTTCAGAAGGACTCTTAGCCTTCAGTGATGGGGTTTTAAGTCTGTAAACTGCAGCGGTTGGCTTAAAAGAGCTTCTCGCCTTTAGAATTTTTTCGGGATCAGTAACGGGCGCAATCTGCTTACCATCCGGGTTTTGTCTAGTATTCCTTCAACCAGATGCCAGTTTATTTCTTCGTGGAGTCACCAAGTGAAAGATAAAAATGCTTAAAAGGTGTGTACTCTTTGTTCACTATCAAAGGTTAATACTTTCAACGAAAAACAATTTGTTGTTTTCCCAGGAAAAAAGATTTCGTAACTTTGGTCCCCAAAAACGGTGCCAGAAAGATGTTGTTCCTGAGTTTGTACTTAAGGCTTAAAAGTACAGTGTCAAGGCATCCGAAAGTGGGTAATAGGTGTAGAAGAGGGAAGCGTAAACCTTTCGGTAAAGGAAACTAGGAAAGATTCCTACGTTGGCGTTGTCTAGCTTCCAACTATTCCTAGATAGTTATGTCTCGTTCAATGGCTGCCCATGATTGTTCAAGTTCGGCCCGGTTAGTTGCCATTTTAAGGATGGTGTCGAAGAGGTTTAAGGCAATGTGCGTTTGATTCAATAGTCCGGGTTCAACATTAGGTTGAGTTGGTACAGGAACTGTCATGGGGGAACAGTAAAGGTAGAAAGGACTTTAAGAGAGATTAAGTGCTGTCTCAGTTTAGTCGTAATAAAGAGAATTTACGGTTTCATAAATAAAACATGGATACAAATCTAAGGCTCGTTCCCGTAACTGTATTATATTTTAATAAAAGGTGTGAAGTGGGAGAAAAACATTTAGCTGTATATAACGCAAGGCTCCTGTCAAAGGGAAATCTCACATATAAACAAAAGAGGAAATTAGTAAGGAAATAACCGACGTAGCATAGAATATATGTAGAATTCTGAAAATGCAGATTGGTCTTACACCCGCTGATAGCTGGTGTAGAGGAAAGACAATAAACAATTACAAAAAACCAAAATTCATTCGCTATAGTAGTGGTCGTACTAAATTATAATGAAGCACATCAATTAAGAATATGAAATGAAATGGAAAAATGAGATACAAGGAAGCAAACTTGTAATACAGTAGTGACAGAATTGAGAATCTCCAGATCTGCTTGTATTAACTCTCAATGTAAAAACTCTATTACAAACTACTCAAAAAGGTCCAGCCTGGTTCATTTCTTTCTGGGATATATTTATACAATTTTTACAAAGCAGGTAGAATCTCAATAGTCACAAAACTTCGATTATGGCAGAGAAGAGAGAAAACGCTTCATTTCTCCTACTCTGTCTTCACTTGGTGCCAGTTGTTTGTCATTGTGTGAGCTCGGTACAGGCGATACATCTTTCCACAAGCTGAGATATTAGCCGCGATGGTTCGTCTTAACAACTGGCTTCGAAGAAGTAGCATTCACGGGCTAGTTGTTGTAGCTTGTCGTCCATCTGTCCATCGATGATGTCAATGGCACATAGTTGCACGCTGGGTTTGATCATGCACTTATCAACTTGGACTACGTCCACCATAGTCATCTGAGAGATATCGGTCGAATATCTCTCTTCCTTTTCCTTCAGATCAATTGAGATCTATTCCACATTCATCTGCATCAACGTCTCGGCGTCGCCTCCACTGTCAATGCCCAGTAGCTTTCCATCTATAGAATTGAAAGCCTCATCCAAGGAATTGGTTATCTTTTGGGCTTGTTGCTTGCCTTCAACGATGTTATGCTCCCATTCCTTTAACAGAATATTTCCTCGGGTTTGTTTTCAGATGGTGAGCCTGGGAGCACCTGCCGAAACTTTGTTATTCGTGGCTATCACCGCCTCCTGGAAGGAGACCCAAGCCACTCCGACATCCCTTTCTCTGGCAGATAGGTTCTCAGAAACCTGATTTACCAACAGACAGTTTTCCCGGATCGCTCCCACCTTGGCGAGCAAATTCTGCTATGCCGAAAATATCCTGCTCTGAATCTCGATCGCTTGGGATCTAAACATCCCGATGTCTATCATTCTGTTTTCGGCGATCTCTACTCGAGCCTACAACTGTTCAATCAAATTCCTCTTCTCGCTTTCCTGTGTCCGACCATCCCGGACCACCAACTGTGCTTGCTCGGGCTTAGTTCTGAGCACCTCTATTTCCTTTTTATCGGCCAATCTGGCCTGCTCTATTTCCATGCTCGCCTGACCTTTAGCATTCTCTGTGGCTGAGGCCAATCTGGCTTCAAGAGTCTTGATTAGGCAATTTTTTCTTTTAAGTTGGTTCTTCAAAAGTCCAGCTGAGAATTGATTCATCGAGGCATACGCTCCTAGCATCCCTGCGATTTCAGTGGTGAATTGCTCATTCTTTTTATCTTTCCCATCGGTCATAACTCTATACTTTTTGGCAGTCGACTCTCCTTCCTAGTAGAATTCCCTTTTTACTACTGCCTTTCTCTTTTTATCAAAGAAAAACTCATTCGGAGGGAGTTCTTCTACTCTTATGGGCCTCATCTCCTCATTGAATATCCATCCTTCTTCTATATTTCCCTGCGTTGACTGCAAGGGAGTGACAGATGTGATGGGTTCTCTGATCTGTTTCACCGATTTTCCTGGGGTATCGACCAGGTTCTTCTTCTGTGGCAGTTCTGGGGTCTTAATCTCGGTCTCCGAATTTTGTTTCTTTGGCGGGTCCAGAGTCTTTTCCTCTGCTTCTGGATTCTTCGTTTGTTCCTCCTCGTCCTGTTGTTTTCCCTGGTCAGGAGTTGCATCTTTAGAACCTTCAACATTGTTCTGTTTCGTCCCCGAAATACCTGGACCCTCACCTCGCAATACAACGGGGAGACAACTACGTCGGTGTTCCTGGAATTTCAATACCTCGGCTCTATCCTCTGATGCCAAGGATTGAATCCGGGCTAGAATTTCTTCATATGACCTCGCTCCTCGGAAAATGTCATCCGAGGGTGAATTCTCATGCTCAAATCTTTTGAGCCCACAATTAGCCAAATGATTGCTCACGACCCTCTGTGGATCGTGCTTCTTGTATTCGATGGAGACCAAATTTAGGTCTTCCAGGGCTGCAGCCTCGGCCTTGGCATGCCCGAAATCTAATAAAGAATAAGAATTCAAATGAATGGGAAACGACGGCCATACCTTCTTTGAGTACCCTTTGAGCTCTTTACTTACACCGCCAATTACCGTCTACCGGGCGACCTCGCGACAAGCCAGCTTATCAGGAATGAACAATGGAAGTGCATGCAGGGGAACAAAAGCCCCGAAAACTCTGAGGTATGAAAACTCTGCCTCCACGTACCAGTCCGCTATGCTGCTCAGATTTGTTGCTATGTTGTCCGAGATACGAGGTGGTGGGTGACCAAAAATGGCGACATGCAGGGGCACCATCACCCAGTTAAAAATTTCATACGCGAATTTTTCTGCTTTATTTTCCCATAGTTTTTCATGATATACATGTATGGGTTTGTCTTCGACCGGAGTCCAACCCCACATCAATAATGGAAATGGTGTCATAGAACAGATTGCGTCCATAATGTATGTGGACATGAAGAATGATGACGCCTTCCCACTCTCCTTTTTCTCCCGATACTCTATGACCCGATTGGCCAAGCTATCTGAAAGCATCTTTGCCCAATTAAAAGAGAAACCTTCTGGGACCCGAAACATTAGAGGCACCCACGCAAGGAAAAAATGCGATGTGTCCTCTCTCCCATATAATCGACATGTCATCATGGCCACATATTTATACTACGGTTCCAACGAAGCGATTGAATAAACGCCGTGGTCATTAGCTCTGAACTTCGCGATGCGTGAAACCCAATCCTTTATAAAACCGAACATGGTTTTATCATACTATGTGCACTCCTTCTCCTTGAATTCCTCCAGGAAATCAGTGCCATATGTGTAGTCGAACGTCATGGGTAGCTTATACATGGTTTGCAAATGCTCAGGCCTAAAAGTCCCTATGGTAACTCTTTGCTCATTCATGATAGTCCTGGTCGGTATGTCCACATGATCCAACGCCCATCGGACCATGTCATAATATGGAAGCAACCGTGGCCTGGCTGCTACTCTGTGCATTCCGGATTGGACGACTATTTTGTACTTGGTGTTTAGATCATCTTTTTCGTTGTCGTCAGAGTCATCGGAATAATCTACCAATTCTGATTGCAGAATGTCTGAAACAAATGACCAGTTAGGGACCAAGTCGACACTTCGGGGCGAAGTATCGGAGACATTGTCTGAGCCTTGTTCTGCAACCTCAACATTCGCCTTCGCTGCTTTCCACGGAGCCATGGTTGAAGCTTGCATCTTAGCTCTTCTGCAATAGAATTGCCTATACATACAAAATTTAGTTTACTCAGAAGTGATGAGCTCTGTGTGCTATGAAAATGCATTTGTTATAATGAAACGCAGCTCTTTCATATATTTGAAAACTCGGTACCTTTCAAAACGAGCCTGTCAAATCATAATTAGAAATAAATTTATGCCGTAAAAATCCGATCTTACATTCATAGATTTACCCTATTTCCCCATTAATGTCATAAATTTTGGTGGTTTAAAAGTCAATTGGTGTATGGAGAGAAAGGCCCCCCTCGTAAATCGTGCAGGCATCGAAACACGGGATAAGTCTTCATTTAGCTTAATTAATCTAATTTCGCCAATGTTAATCAATATCTTGCTACTCGTTACATCGGGGATTTTCCTTTAACATTTTGAGTCTTCAACTCCCGAGACTGCGAGGACCGATTTTGGTTTAATTAAAGGTAATCGAGATTTGGGGCTTGATTAATTTTATAATTATCACTTTCGTCATATCGCGACTCGGAGCTTCGAAGATAAGTTTCTGGGAGATTTATATGTCGAGTTGTGAAACCACGAGATTACGATAACAAGACTTAATTAAGGGGAAGATAATCTTGGATTAAGTGATTAATCAATCATGTTATAATTATCATCATGACTTCATGAGTCAGGTTTTAGAAGCCGTAACTTTTGAAAAAGATAGTGTCGAGTGGCGAAATGCCGAGAACAACTTTAACCATGGTTAGCTTTTTTGCCTTTAATCCTTGACAAGGGTTATCCAGAAAGGATCTCGTGTTCTCGGCTCTCGGGGCTGTAAAAATAAATATTTGGGTTTGGCGAACGCCGAGGCGCAAAACCCTGACGACGTCTAATCGTGAGCTAAAAAATTTTACAATAGTAACTGCCTTGAGTGAAAATTTGAAACGACTTCTCTGTTTCGTGACTCGAGACGTGTGAATTTATGAGTTATAGTATCTGACCTGTGAGATCCTGAAGTAGAACAAAAAGAGGGAACATTCTTACGAAAGGCAGGACTTGTTTCGAGAGTAGAAACATCATTGCTGCTCACGGGACAAAGCTTCAGAGGTCTCAATATCTCGGAGGAAAAAAGAAATCCATCTTTAGATTTCAAGCATCAAAATGAAAATTGTGATAGGCTAAAAAACAAGGGTGGCTCCAACAGTATCTTTGGAGGGAAAAGCTAGATCTTGGTACGAAAAGTTGGGACCTAGTAGTTTGTATTCCCTTAGATACTTTCACACAACATTTTATAAAAAATACAAGGAACATTATCCTTCCTCACTACTAGTAAAAAACTATTGAACATATTTTGAAAACTTCATTGAATGCCTGGAAAGTTTTTATGATGATGAAGAGATCATGGATGAAGAGATACTAGAGGCTTTGAACGAAAATCCTTTTCAGTGTAGTGAACAAAAATTAGAGGCTAATTGTCATACTCAGGAAACTTTTCAGCATATCATCATTTCTCCCTTGATTGAAACACAAAGAAGTGAGACAAAACATAACTTAGAGTTTCAAGACAATTACCAACAAACACCATTTTCTCCCTTTCCTAAAAATGAAGTAGATCATAAAATTAGTCTTGTAAACAACTATGAATGGAATCAACAACTTGATGTAGAGACTCATGTTCCTTCTCATGAGATAGGTGAAGGTCTACAACCGGTTTGTCAGCTTTTGTGGATCAAAATACAAGTGAGGACAACCAATCTGTTGGATTACTAAGGAGGGGGTGAATCAATAATACATCAATTTAATCCTTTTTCACCATAAAATGCAAGTGTTATATAAATGTAGCATTATCATCCAATAGTTGCAAAGTAAATAAACAATGAACAAATGAGAAATCACATGCATACACAGTACACCAATGTTTTACGTGGAAACCCAAAGAGGGAGAAAACCACAGAATGATTTTTCTTATATGTCTTTAAGAATTACATTCATTGGAAGCACCAACTTCCTTTGTTTTCCAACTGCAACTGGAAGGAGGCTCCAACCTCCTAGTTTCTCAGGATACAACCTGAAGGAAGCTACAACTCCCCAATTCTATGGCTACAACCAGAAGGAGGCTACAAGCCCCTACTTTCTCAGGCTACAACATGAGGGAAGCTCTCAACTCTCCAATTCTCTGGCTACAACCAGAAGGAGGCTACAACCCCCTATGTTCTAGAACTACAACCACCAACTATCTTTTCCATGTTCAACCACCCTGATGTAGAAGTAGAATGATGGAATCACTGTCACACTATCACTGTGAGATATACTGTTGTAAACCTGTAATCAACCTGTAAGAACTTGTGCCAATAACATGTGCCAACATGTATCATATATCAACCTGTACCTCAACCTGTACCATAAACAAATGCATCAACCATGCACCAAACCTATACAAATAACCTGTAATCAACCTGTACCATAAACAAGTGCATCAACCATGCACCAATCTGTACCTCAAACTATACCATCAACGATTGCATCAACCATGCACCACATATGTACCAATCATGCATCAAATACAAATAAACTATCACTCATCAATATGTACCAACATCATCAAATATACACCTCATGTATGTTCCAACTCATCAAATACTTGTCTCAACTAAAAGCCCTCAAACATGAACCAATACTAAACTTCAGTAAATATTCCTTATATCAACTATACAACAAGCCATAAATTCCCAAGAGGGCATCTGACATATTTACAAGGAAAACCCTCAACTTGATTCATAAATTCAACACTACACATATGAAAGCCATACCCTTTTTTTCTTCTTGTAGTGTTCTGTTTCCACAAATCCACTGCAACGATTTTTTTGTCGTGATTTTTCTGCCACACTTTTTCTGTTGCGGTTTTTCTGTTGCACTTTTCCTTCCGCACTTTTCCTGCCGCGATTTTTCTGCCACACTTTTTCTTCCGCAGTTTTCCTACCGCACTTTTTATGTCACACTTTTTTTGCTGCGATTTTTCTGCCGCACTTTTTCTACCGCACTTTTCTTGCCGCACTTTTTCTTCCGCACTTTTTTTGCCGCACTTTTCCTTCCGCACTTTTTTTGCTGTATTTTTTCCGCTGCAATTTTTCTGCCGAAGTTTTTCTACCACACTTTTTTTGCCGCACTTTTCCTCCTGCACTTTTTCTGCCGCACTTTTCTCTATCAATAATACCTGCCCAAATAACCTTTCACAAAAATAGATATTCAATGATATTCAAGTGTGATTTGAATGGGAGACCCTTGCCTCTTATTTATACTTTTATGTAGCTTCCTCAAGGGGTCACCTTCTAACCATCTTAACCCACTTTCCTTATTTTAGGGTTAACCAACTTATAACCACTTGTCCACTTAACTTAACCACTTTCCATAATTAGTAATTTCTCCATTAACTTTATTATTTAAATAATTTATTTTCATCCTCTTTGACTTATAGTAAACTCATCAATTCACTTTATTATTTAAATAATTTCTTCTTTGCAAGAACTTTGACTACTTTGATCTTTTGGGGCTTCTAGACGACTCATGAGGGATCTCCAACTTCACATGGCCATAACTCTCTAACTGGGAGGATTTATGTGACTTTCCACATACCACCAGAAATGACATGGCATGTACTATCCATCTAGAATAGTTTTACCTACAAATATATCAAAACTAATACCATTGTCTATCAAACAAACTTGGGTCCATTACCCAAACCTTTGTCCTACTAGACTTTCTTCAAGAGTTGACATCAATGACTACCAACCCAATTAATCAACAATCTCCCCATTTGGAATTGATGGCAACATTTTGATGCAATATTGAATTCATATCACTCATTCTCTTCCTTTGACCATCTCTCCCCCTGGAACCATGTATGTGTGCTCTGCATCTGATAAATCTTCCCCCCTTTGTCATCAATGGCAAAGGTATCTTTCCATCCTTGGATGCTCCCCCTAACTAAACTATAATTGGGGATACTCCCCTTGACTGAACTCCTTCTGAAACTGATCTCTTGACCTGAACTATCCTCTTTATGGTGCTTCCTCGTGTAAATATAAGACATATAAGATAAGCATTCAAAAGCATTAATTTTGGAGTAGAAATTACTCCAAGTATATGCCGAATATACTCAAAGGATTGTCATGGAAGCGGTTTTGTAAAGATGTCTTCCACTTGTTCTTTTGTTCCCACATATTCAACTTTGATGTTCTTATCTGCAACTTGTTCCCGTAGAAAGTGATACTTTATTGGAATGTGCTTCATCTTGTAGTGAATCATCAGTTTCTTTGCGATACTGATGGCACTTGTATTATCACAATATATTGGAATGGGCTCATCATACTCAATTTGCATATCTGTCAAATTTTGTTTCATCCATAAAACCTGAGCACAACATCCTATTGCTGCAATATACTCTTCTTCGGCTATAGATAAAGATATTGATGATTGTTTCTTTCTTAGCCAAGATACTAAACAATCACCCAAGTAGAACGTTACTCCACTGGTGCTCCGTCAGTCATCAATGAAACCTGCCCAATATGCATCTGTGTAGGCAATACGTGATATATCCTTTCCTTTTGGATACCATAATACAAGCTCTTTTGTTCCTTTGAGATATATGAAAATCCTCTTCACTGCTAATACATGTGATTCATTTGGTGTTGCTTGAAATCATGCCACCTATCCAACTTCCTACATTACATCTAGTATGGATGTTGTCACATATAGTAAGCTACCAATCATTGATCTGTATTGCCTCTGGTTTGTAGACTTTGAATCATCATCTTTTCTCAACTTGCAACTGGTTTTCATAGGAGTGGTAATTGGTTTGCAATCTTCCATTCTGAACCTCTTTATCATTTCTTTGATATACTTAGTTTGAGAAATAAAAATTCCTTAGTTTCTTTGACATATCTGAAGACCCAGAAAGAAGGATAGTTCTTCGAGTAATGAAATTTCAAATTCATTCTACATATCCTTTGCAAATTTCCATCTTAACCTATCATTTGTACTTCCAAAAATAATATTATCGACATAAACTTCAATTAGGAAAATACTATCTTGAGTTACCTTGTTGTAGAGGTTGTTGTTTGCACTTTTCTGAACCCTTCCTGCTTTAGATATTTATCCAGTTTAGAGTACCATGCTATAAGAACTAGTTGTTCAATGTATACTTCTTCTTCAAGTTCCCCATTCATAAAAGTTGATTTCACATCCATATTTGTCCATATTGTTCAAGAATCTGCTAGAAAATTGTCCATAATTTTGACTCATATGTTACTGTATTATCATGAAGTACTACTACAACTAATTAATCTATCATATTATATTTTTGCTAACTGAAGGCACTGAATTTGTCTACTCAAAGTCTGCAATATGCTCGAAGGATGGTTCGCTAGTCTGTCTCAGCTACCACATAGACTCCCCCTATATATTATTCATATTATCTAGGAGTCTCTAAGACGGATGGATCAGAAAAATTCCTTCTCTGAAGTGTATTCATCATCATCTTCATTAGTAGATTCATCATCTCTATGAGCTCTGACTTCTTTATTTCTATCTGTGGATTCATCTTTCACTACAATGTCTGAAAGTACAATCTCTTGAACCTATTCCTTATTTACCTATCCTTCTTTTCTTTCAGTTATTTTCCAAACCTTTTTGTATCTTACATCTTTCTTTTTCTCTGTAGAATTTTCTTCATCTCGTTTGACTGCCAATCTTGCAATCTCTGGGACCTAGTCTTTGTTCACCTATTCTTTTTTTTTTCTTATCCATACTTTCTTATATCTGATATCAGTGTTCTCTTTCATGGAAGTATCGATCATGCTTCTACAATCACTAGCTATGTGTCCATAGTTATGACATTTGTAACATTCAATGTTACGTGGGCTCACATAGGCATTTCTTGCTTGAACATTTCTTTTATAATCCCTACAATCTGCTTCATTTCTTTTAGTTCCAAGAAGGTGATTGGAACTAAGTGCCAAGCTCAAACCAACCTTCCCGAGTTGGATGAAGAAGGATCAATCTGGTTACAACCACAAGCAATTTTGGACCAACGTGAGCGTTGTCTGCATTAGTGCACCATCAAGGAAGTGCTAGTCCAGTTGAAAGATACAACTCTAGCTGATGCCACTTGGGAACCAACTACCATTTTGCAACAATTTCCCCATCTCAATCCTTGAGGACAAGGATATTTTTAAGGGAGAGGACATGTTAGCGACCTAACCTCCCTAACCCCTCACGTAGGTAGAATAACATATTTCCATGTAATAATGGCCAATATTAATAAAGCCTAGCAATAAGGAAGAATAAGTCAAATGTAAGAAGACCTAATAGAAGCTTATGCTTCTAGAAGGATCGTCCTCTAGATTGCTCTTTTGGATAGACATATTTAGTATAAATAGGAGTACAGGTTATGAGAAGTTTTGTCTTGGATATTATTGTAATAGATATCTTCTCTGTTGGAGGTTGCCTCCTCGAAGAGGCAAGTGAACATTGATTAATGTGTTATTTTTGGTGTTATTCTGGTATTACTCTAGTATTGTTTTGTTTATATCATTATTACTTTGCCATTTCTATGCTAAAATATTTAGGTTCTTCATACTTTTTAATATTTGGAATACTACACAAACACTTGCTCATTTACAAATTCCATGGGGTTCTTGTAGAAAACACTCCACTTCTCTTAACCAATGGAATACATGCATTTCCTCCACCTTCCCCTAACGAGTTACAAAATAAATAAGAAAAACTCTTTGCAAAAACGTATTATACAAAAGCCCAAACAAGGAGTATTAAGAAGACATTATTAGTGCAAATGAAAGAGAATACGCCAAAGAAGATTCATAAGGTATGATGAAACTTAAAAGCACTGGACGATGTTAATATTGGATTTAAGAATTATGCTCTCACATCAAGATATAGACTTGCTCCTTAAAATCAATTTTTATATATTAGTAAAGTTAAACTAATATACATAATCCTTTATAAATCACCTCTATGTATTTAAACCCAAACTTAAACAAAGAAATGAAAGAGAAATTACCAATTCATGTTAGTTATTGAAAGCTATTAATACAAACAAAAAAAAATATGCCAAAGAAGATCTATAAGATATGATGACACTTTAACAGTGGAAAATATTAGTATTGGATTAAAGGAAGATGACATTTTAACAATGGAAAATGTTAGTATTGGATTAAAGGAGGATGCTCTCACATCAAGAGATAGAAGATCTATAAGATATGATGACACTTTAACAGTGGAAAATATTAGTATTGGATTAAAGGAAGATGACATTTTAACAATGGAAAATGTTAGTATTGGATTAAAGGAGGATGCTCTCACATCAAGAGATAGACTTTATCCCTAAAATCAACTTTTATATATTAGCGAAGTTAAATTATTTACATAATGTTTTGTAAATCATCTCTATCAATTTGAACCCAAACCTAAACAAAAAAAATCACCTCTATCAATTTGAACCCAAACCTAAACAAAAAGATGAAAGAGACATTGCCAATTACTATTAATTCTTGGAAGTTATTAATACAAACAAAAAGGAATATGTCAAAGAAGATCCATAAGATATGATGACACTTTAAAAGTTGAAAATATCAATATTGAATTAAAGGAGGATGACACTTTAACAGTGGAAAATGTTAGTATTGGATTAAAGGATGATGCTCTCACATCAAGAGATAAAGATAGACTTCATCTCTAAAATCAACTTTTATATATTAGCAAAGTTAAAGCATATACATAATACTTTGTAAATCAGCTCTATCAATTTGAACCCAAATTTAAACAAAAAAAAATCACCTCTATCAATTTGAACCCAAACCTAAACTAAGAAATGAAAGAGACATTGCCAATTCCTGTTAATTCTGTTCATAAATGGTGATGGAACCTGATTTATTATTAGATGGGATCATATAACCAAATTGGTGATGGAACCTGATTTATTATTAGATGGGATCATATAATCAAATTGGTTGTTGATAAACATGAATGGAAATCATACCTTGTGTCTCACAGTAATAACATAGATCTAAATAGGCATTGGCTAAAAGTTTTAGTTTTTAGGTTTTATTTTTTAGGTTTTTTGGTAGGAATGGTCGGATGTAAATTTGGACAAAATCTCTATTTCTATTGTTTAAATTGTATTTATAATGCATAAATGAATTCAGTATGTTGAGAAACCCTGGAACACTCTATACAAACTTAGCCACTTAAATCTACAGATTCAACCATTTCAGACAAATTCAAACCTAAAAAATTTACTGAAAAACAAAATAGAATGTTTAGAATACTGTAATCCAAATATCGATGACCATATAGACTGACTGACTGGAACTTTAATTAACGAACTCAGAGGCAGCTCTCCGTTGCAAATTGACTCGTACTAAAACCAAAAAACCACATCGTCCTGTAGTTATTGTTTTTTTTTTAAGCCTCGTTCCTAGTTCTAAGGCAATGAGACGTAGCAAAATCTTTCCATACAGCTTTATATTCTCCTGAATTTGCTCGGCGTTTCATTGTCATAGAAATACACGGTTGAATGCCGCGTAGAGTCCCTCGAGGCCAAGATACAATATGATTATTTGAAATGTTTACCTAACACGTTATCGAGAAACGAACGAGACAGGTTGAGCCCCGTCTCAGCGCTGAGATCATTCACAGAAGAATAAAATAAAAATCCCAACACTTGCGTCGAAAGGCACTCTTCATTCATTCGTAACACCGACGAATGACCTGATAGGATAGGAG
>SNQJ01S0088757.1:0-30253 GCA_010110895.2 Picea sitchensis
CATAAAATCATCACACAATATTACTAATGAAAATGATTATGAACCTCGTGAAAATAATGTAACATTCAATAAACTAAAGTTCTTAACAAGACA
This sequence comes from Picea sitchensis, assembly GCA_010110895.2. Classification (NCBI taxonomy): domain Eukaryota; kingdom Viridiplantae; phylum Streptophyta; class Pinopsida; order Pinales; family Pinaceae; genus Picea; species Picea sitchensis. The sequence goes on from SNQJ01S0088757.1 coordinate 94, forward strand.
GAGTTCAGTAGTGTTTCAGCAAAGCAGAATTCATTAAAAGGAGTGTTTCAGCAAGACAAAAGTTAATCAAGGCATAAACATGAATTACACTAACACACACTATAACACTAATGGGTGAATCTTGTGAAGAAGGTGGGCCCTCCCTTCTCACAAGATTCCCCTGAGACGAAAAATCTAGAGAAGGATGCTCAAAACAGTCTTCTATTCATCTATCAATGTATCATATTACAATATGAAAATGAAGTACGTCCCTCTCTCTGAATCTTTCTCAATACATAAAACTTGGCTCCCTCGAATGGTGATTTCCTCTTACTTAAAGAGGGAATCCCTTCGATACAATTGATCAAACATTACAGATGAATATCTGAGTCCTATTCTTAGTCAGATCGACTTTCTAAACCAGAATAGGATGTCCTAGTCTCGCGCAACCGAATGCTATTACAAGTGCTGAATGAGGTGTTGCTGTTACGGCTGGAGTAACAGTTCTTTCTCGTTGCTACTGATGTTGTTTCAACACCGCAAATCGCGGGTTGTTTCAGCCACGGGATTTGCGCTCTTGACTGCTTCAGCATTCTGATGTAGGAGCGATGGTTGGTGCTTGGCTCACGATGCAACTATTGTAGAGTTACTGTTGACCGCTGACTGTGTAACAGCTTCCTTTGTGTTTCAGCATCGTGACCATGGAATCAGCATCGTCGATCTTCTGTGTTTCAACATCTACGACCCTGGACTGTGTAACAGCTTCATGTTTCATCATCTGCGACCCTGGACTGTGTAACGGCTTCGTGTTTCAGCATCTGCGACCCTGGACTATGTAACAACTTCGTGTTTCAGCATCTGCGACCCTGGACTGTGTAACAACTTCTGTGAATTGTTGTTTCAGCAACAGGCCTTAAATGCTAATCTGCAGTTTGAACTGTTTCAGCACTTATACATTTCTAATCAATGGTTAAGTACGAGAGTGATGTAAAATATTATGCAAAACAGATTAAACATATAGTAATTAGAAGGGGCATTGTATTACCTTTGGAATGATCAGATAGAGTGATAATATGCGTTTAAATGTGGGTGATCAAGAGTGTAATAGTGGCAAAAAGTATAGGCAAAAAGGTACATTGTGTGGTCCTAACATTCGAAAAAGAAAATCTCATGTAGCTCTGTGTACACATACCTTTGCATCCATTGCTCATCTCTCATCTGATGGTTTCTATTCTCTTTTTGATCAAATTCTGATTCCTTCCCTTCTAGCCATTATGAGATCTCTTTCTCAGTCGACCTCCAAAACATTTCCTCAATCACAAATTTCAGGTCCCAAAAATAGAATCATTTGTTGGCTCACAGTTGTAAGACCATAGGTTCAAGTTATATTAACAAATAAAACACTTCAGACACTGACCCTTTCAACATCACCTGCATATAAGTGAAGTCTCACCCAAGGCATCTATTGGGGCTGGAAGAACTGAGTTTTTGCAGTAGTGAGGGAATGGGAGGGGATCATCTTATTCATTCTTACCTATCTATTATATGTGCATTATCTTGTATTTAATATTCCTCGGTTACTTAGTGAATTAAGTTATATAGTACCATTATACTTTAGATTGCAACATAACCCATCTATTGTAACATTCATAACTACTAAGAAGTGATCATATAGTAGACAAATCTATTCTAACATGCATAAAGAGAATATTCATGATCAGTCACATAAAATACAAGTAGACACAAGAATTAACGTGGTTCACCCAACTTTAGTATACGTCCACAATGATTGGTTTCTTTATTATTCTTTCTGTTATCGTCTCAGGTTTGCGCATTGTGCTTACAATAGAGATATCATGCTATCTCTCACTCCATCTTCCCTAGCCACTCTATAGTGCAAGCCTCTCTCTCTCTAACTTCTCCCTAAAAATTAGACATAGACTCTTTATTCTCAGTCTATTCTCTCATTCTCATCACGAATGTGTCCACAAAAACCTGAATAGAACAAAACCTAACAACACAAAGCCCCTATCTTCCCAACCTATTACATATTTATACATGAATTCTAGGGATCAAAACCCTAATTTTCTTATCCCAAAACCCTATTACAACTCATTCTGTCTCATGCTGACTCATGACAACGCATGTTGACTCGCTCTTCAGGCACTCCCGATTGATGTTTTTTCTTTTGCATGTTTTTCTTCTTTTGGCGTGCTAAACTTGTATACTTCCTTTTCGACCGCTTTATCTTCCTTCTTTATTCTCTTCTTTATTCACTTCTAAGTATGTTCTTACTGCACACTGTACTCCTAAATGTGCCTCTAATGCACACTCACGAGCTTGATTGTGCCTTTACTGTGCACCCCCGAGCCCTCCTTGTCTTATTTCTTCTTCTGATGCGTGTATCCTCCATACTTAGGATTTTCATGAAAACTGTATCCAAAATGCCTGTCCAACAAGACTAGTGCAAGAACATATGTTGCAAAACTCTTTTAATGGTGGATAGTGGGCTCGATTAAAGAATTAAAGGTAGATCAAGTTCCATAGCTGAAGCTGGATAGTTCGATTATTCTTCACATGTGGGTTTCAGGCTAGGAGGTCATCATATATTGATTACTTTACCAAAGAATATTATCACCACAACCAATTACCTAACCAGATAGGTAGAAATAGAAAATGGGAAGGATTGTTCAATTGATTCTACTGCTAGATTCATCTTCGAAAACATTATGACTAGATTTGGATCTCCGAGAAGTTTGACGAGTGATGAAGGTAAACATTTTATTTAGCACTACTATTGCAACCTTAGCTAGGGAATTTATGATTCATAATCATAAAACTAGTCCTTATCACCCTTAGGTCAATGGAATAGTGGAAGATTTAATAAAATTTCATGGAAGGGATTGAATAAAGTTTGTTACACATATAGGGATGATTGGGATGAGAGAGTCCTTATTGTTTTATCAACATAAAATACCACTACTAAGAGGTTTCATTTTCTAAATTTTTAGTTAGCGTTTATGGTGAAGGGACCCAAGTTGTTTATTTTCTTGATTCAGTCTTGCACTACTGGGTAATCCTTTGTGGTTAGGGATAAGTTAGTTGCATACTTTTGCATTGAATGGGGACAATCATTTGAGCATACAACATGGTGTAGTTGCAAAAATGTTTGGAGCCCACGAATGTTTTGTCTATCATTTTTATCCCCACACCCTGACCGTCTTCCATTTTAGTGGGAATTGTTGGAAGATTGGTTGTTGTCATTGATGTCAACCCACAAGATTGATGAAGGTATTTGGACATGAAGGACAATGCACATGTAGATAAAACACCCGTGGATGGATAATATACATCATGTTGCTTCCAGTGGTATGTGTCACATCACGTGGATCCTCATGGTTGAGGAGAAATGAATTTTTGAAGATGACAAAGTGAATTGAAGAAGGAAGTACATGTGGCCCTGAAGATAATTAAAGAAAAGAATTACAAAGATACAAAAATAAAAGTGTCGGGTGGGACCCTAATGTTAAAAGGAAGTGACATAAATGGTATAAATAAAGATCAAAATCATTTCATTTGAAACTTCAGTCAAATTTAGGAGGAAATCGATAAGAAGGTTGGATTTCAAAGGGAGGATGAAGTCTTTGAAATTGATGTGTCATTCTAATTGGTATGTTATTTTTCAGGTCATCTTACCATTTCCTATAATTTTTTTTTCTAGAACGATTCATATGGTGAAATTGCTATGGTGTTAATAAGACATATCAAGGTACCCACGGAAAGTAAAAAAGTTTCATTCTTTCTATAATTATGGAGATACACTCTATGGAGAGAAAGAGTTTTACGGTGATCAAAGCTTCAAAGTCAATAAGCATGTGTTCCGGGTAAAACAGTCATAACATCTTCTGGGAACTCCCAAATGAAGTGGGAAAAATTTCATTGGAAATAGTACAAACTTTTTTTTCTTGTGTACGAGTTTCAAAATAATATGTTAAATATTGAGTCTTGAGGGGCGACTACGTACAAATTGAGTCTCTTGAATAAAATATAATTGAACAAGGTCTACCATTCTCACTATAACTTGTTTTGGGGAGGATTTAGAATGAAACTTGGAGAAGTTTCAGAATAAATTGAGTAATATTATCTCGGGATCAGTATTCTAAAATTGAAGAAGTGCGAAATTAGTGTGAAGTCTCGGGAAGCATTATTAGGTTTTATGTGATGGTTGGTTGATGGTGATGATTTAATATAAGTTTTATTATCTCTCATATATTGTTGGGTGGAAGGAAGGGCAAGGATGGAGAGTTCAACTCTCTCTTGATATTGGAGGATTATGTATTCCTCTTGGAGGTTTACCCTCCTTTACATTTGGAAATTTGTAGTACCTTTGGAAGTCATTACTTCCCTTGAACAATAACTATTTCTCATATATTGTGCATGGTGTATTGGTGTAACTCTTATACTATTGTTCATTGCTCATTGGATATAATTGAATGGTTTAAGTATATAAGTTGAAAAAGGTTTTAAATTGTGCCAATCATTTGATTCACCCCCCTCTCATTATCAACAATTGGTATCGAGCATGTTCCTTCGGTCACGAGTTTAACCACTGGAAGAAAGATCCTATGAAGAAATGGAAGACGCTTGTTAAATGGGATTCCACCATTCGATGAAAGAAATTTTGAATACTAGAATGTAATAGAATGGAAAAGTGGTTGAAATCTCTTGGGGTAGATGTTTGGTTCTCAGTTTCTTGAGGATACAATGCTTTGAATAAACTAAAATCTTGCATCTCAGAAGGAAGCAAAAGGAACAAAAAATTGGCAATAGATACCATCATGGATGGATTTAAAGATTCAGTGAAATACAGGTGGGATCATGTGCATCGAGAAAAAGAGCTTTTGGGCAAGCTACAATACCTTTATGCAAAGGAAGAAGCAACAAAAGAAAAGAAGAAGTTGAAGAAAATTACAAAATCTGAGATTTCAAAGAAGAAGAAAATAGAGGTTAGTTCTTTTTGCTTTAATTGTGAAGAATTAGGACATGTTGAATTTGAATGTCCCTCATCCAAGGATTGAAAGAGAGATGAATCTAAAGAAAGAAAAGTCAATGAAGATGAAGAAATCATGAAAGCGAAAATGATTCAACAATAAGATGAAATCTTAAAAATTGAAGCATGTTGAGATTGAAAATAGCAAGCTCAAAGACAGCGTAGAAAACTAAGAAGTGGAGTGGGTAGTTGTGAAAGAGCGGAGTTTTTAAGCTTGAAGAAACAATTAGAACTGACAAACTAAAGAGAAGAAACCATTTTCTTTGAAAGCTCTACTCAAAGAAGCAAGAAGAAATGGGAGAAATGAAAGGTCCAAATAGTGAAGAATAGAGAGATTGTGAGAAACTTGAACAGAAGTTGTCTCATTGAGGAAGAGATTAAGAAACTCTCAGTTCAAAGAATTAACACATCTTGGATGCATGGGTGAAAAATTCATACAAAATGCAAATACCCAACAGAATATTGATGAAAGAATACCTGAACAATTGTTAGAAGTGGACCAAGATACGAGAAAGAAGGAATGATTATAAAGAGATGAATATCCCAGAGGGCCTCCTACCTTCAAGAATCAAAGAAGCGAAATCAGTATGAAGGAAACTATAAGAAGAGTATATCATGAACCCGGATGGAATACATCACAAGAAGAAGGTCACTTACTCCAAGGTATCAAGAATTTCTTTCTTTGGTCATTGTTATACTTGCAAAAATTTTGGACATAAGACAATTAATTGCAGGGAATCAATGAAAGGAACAAATACACAAGAAACATGAATGAATTAAATAGAAGATAATGGAAACTAATCATGGTTGTCAATGAAGTAGGTCATTTTCCCCATTGATGGACAAAAATATTGTATGCTACAAATGTAATTATCTTGGTCCTAAAACGCGAGATTAGGATATATGAATGAAGATGTGTCTATTCCAACCACAGTATGGAGAAGGAAAGAGTTTCAAAACAATGAAAATTGTCGAATAGCATTGACCGGTGAAAAATGTAAAGAAGAAGATGAATGGTACATAAAACAGGTGGATGTTCTTCACACATGACGGGGATCAAGACAAATTCATCGACGAAGAAAAGAGGTGGCAATGTTGCATTTGGAGATGAAGCTCATCTGCCAAAAATACTTGGAGAAGATGTAGTAGAGCTTGGAAGAAAAAATGTAAAGAAAAATAATGTCCTATTGGTTGAAGACTTGAAGCATAATTTACTCGGTGTTAGTAAAATGTGTGATCAAGGATACACTCTTCGTTTGACTCTAGAAAATGTAAATCAGAGAAATAACTCAGGAACATTGGTTGCAAATGCAACAAGAAAGACTAACAACATATACATCCTAGACATGAAGAAGATTGAGAATACAAAAGCCACACAAAAAGGATTCCAAGGAAGAAAAATTCCCAAGACCAAAAATAAGGATAAAGAATTATTGAGTACCCGAGATGTTCGGGGAACAACCTAAACAAGAGAGAGTTACCACCATTAAACTCGTAGGGAGAAACCCATACCTTGCCATTGATTTCAGGGGAGATAAATTGGGATCATGATGATAGGGGAGCATGGTGTTTCCATCAATGAAAAAGGGGGAGATTGGAAGGTGGTTGTTGTTAGTGATGTCAACCCTAGTCATGGGTTTTGGAATTTTACCAAGATTGATGAAGGTATTTGAGGACATGAAGGACAATGCACATGAAGATACAATACCTGTGGATGGATAGTATACATCATGTTGTTTCAGGTGGTATGTGGCACCTGCGTGGATCCTCATGGTTGAGTAGAGATGAATTTTTTTGAAGATGACAAAAGTGAAATGAAGAAGGAAGTACATATGAGGCCACAGAAGATGATAATTAAAGAAAATAATCACAAAACAAGAAAGTGTCAGGTCGGCCCCTAATGTTAAAAGGAAGTGACATAAATGGTATAAATAAAGATCATTATACATTTATTTTGAAACACAGTCGAATTTCATAGGAAATGTGAAGTAAAGAAGGTTGGATTTCAAGGGAGATGAAGTCTTTTGGTAGATGTGTTCTAAAGACATCATTGTTTTTCAGGTCATCTACATTTACTATAATTTTTAGAATTATAGTGATTCAGATGGTGAAATTGCTATGGTATTGAAGACATATTAAGGTACTTGTGGTAAAACTTTCCAGCTCTTTTGATTCTCTATAATTATGGGGCTACACTTTGTGGAAGAAGAGTTTTTACCAGTCACGAGAAGCTAGTCAATAAACTGAGGTGTTATGGGTAAAAAATTCATAACGTATTCATAGATAATCCAAATTAAGTGGGATAGATTGAATTAGAAAGAGTACAGACTTTAGTTTCTTGTGTGTGAGTTTCATAATTTGATGTTAAATATAGAGTGTGGGGCATTCTGTTCCAAGTTAGGTCACCTCTTGAATAAGCGAAATTGAACAAGGTCTACCGGTCTCTATAATAACTTGTTTTGGGAGGATTCAAAGGAGTGAAACGGAGAAGTTCAAAGAATAAATTGAATAATATTATCTATAGGATCAGAGTATTCCAAGAATTGAAGAATTGTAAAAATTGAAGAAGTCTCAAAAAGCATTATGCGGGTTCTATGTGTGATGGTTGGTTGATGGTGAGGTGATTTAATGTAAAGTTGTGCTCTCTCTCATATAATGTTGGGTGGAAGGAAGGGTCAAGATAGAGAGTTCAAAATATCTCTTGATATTGGAGGATTTTATCTTCCTCTTGAGGTTTACATCCTCCCTTTACATTTTGAAGCCGTAGCTACCTTTGGGAAGTCATTACTTCCATGAACAATAACTAACCGGTATTTCTCATATATTGTAAGTCAGTACTTCCCTTGAACAATAACTATTGATTATTTCTCATATATTGTGCATGGTGTATTGTGGTGTATTGGTGTAACTCTTATACTATTGCTCATTTCTCATTGGATATAATTGAATGGTTTAAGTATAATTTGAAAAAGGTTTTACATTGTACTTGATACTGATTCACCCCCCTCTCAGTATCAACATAAATTTCATTGGGTATTCATAAAGTAGGTTAGCATGACATTTTTTGGGTTGTTAGATGATGTCTATTCAATTGTTGAGTCTATTTAATGTATGCGACTGAAATCAAGAGTGGTTTAGTGCACTATACATCACACAATTGGACTTATTTCACCATTAGTCCCAATTGTAAATGTTATTTATATCATTAAATCCCCTATCCTTTCATTAAGAGTTTACTTTTGTTTCTTATGAATAACTATCAGTCACACTAGAGCCTAGATAAATTGAAAAAGGATATAATAGTGTTCACCATTGTTCCAATGTTATACCTCCAATCTTGTTTGCGTACCAAAGACAATCTGGCATCATGGGAAAATCCTCAGTAAGAAAAGCCATATCTCTGAGATCCAAGGAAGCCGTTCCCACTGAATTTTGTGACCAACAAATAGATATCATTAGAGACTTGCATGGAAAAGTGGAACACACTAGATTGGTTGTGGCTTCTTAGACGGGGACTTGTTTCCCGACATGAATATTGAGGCATACATGGGACAAATTTTGCTAGAGTATATAACTATTACTTCCATATTGAAGCCAACTTTTGAGCCCCCACAAGATTTGATGGTATGGAATCTACATTATCTTTGAAATTCATGTTTGATATGTTGTAACATGAGAAGTTTAATGTCTCTCTTTGTTGCTAGATTAGATTTGTTATAGATTTTACATTCTTGGTTCTATGTTTATAATGTGTCAGAGCTCATAAAGGGATTATTTCTAGCAATTTTTAGGCAAGGTCTAAATGCCTTGCATGGACAAGATATGTATGATCTTTAAAAGTCAGTTATGTTTTGAGGTATGCTTAGATTTAGTTGGTTTCTTAAAGAAAACTATAGATTAATATTTTTTTAGGGGCATATCCAAGCCTTCTATTTTTGAAAAGTGGACGAGCACTTGAAGAACAAAATTTGTTTTTGATAATGAATATAAATTGTGACTTTCCACATTATGGTCAACTATAACCATTGGTAAGGATGTGTGTAAGGACCCGACTTGAGGTGCTAATGGAAATGACATGATGGAGAGTGCACTGAGAATACTTGGCAAGTTGCACGATGAGTCCATATGTTTTGGTAGCCTTGGTGATCAATTCACGATGATTCATGAAACAATTAGAAAAATGTACTAGTACCTAGGCTAGGAGGACCAATAATGTATTGTTGAGTAGGATGGATGAATCATGAGGCCCTGCATAAAGGGATTTGATAGACACAACCTAGAAATGTGGTAGATTGTGCGTGTTATTCGTGGTAAGGAAACAATGTTGATAAGTGCATATAAGACATGTGAATGCTTGACGAAGGAGGGACGTGATATTTATTGATTATCACATGCCAACTTAGATGGGTGATAACATAGTTTAACATTAGGCATTTTGTTGTTCAACTATGCTTGGCTCAATGGACGCGAATGTAGGTTGCCTATGGTTGGTTGGATGATGTATCATTGCATATGGTGAAATGAGAACTCTGACATTCCACATGGTTGAATGTTCCCAGCTTGGGTTTAGTTAGGACATGTTAGTTAGGCATATTCTAGGTGATACAAGTGGTTTATGGTCATCCACAACTAGCAAGGTCACATTGGTGTTGCACGATGACTAGGATTCTTGAGTGGTATGGGATGATAAAGCATAACGAAAAGTATAGCCCCGTGAAACATAGTATCAAATCCACATTCAAATGTGGAAATTGTGGAAGTGTCCCCTCACCACCAACACCCCTTTGATCGAAAGAGCCAATGGTGTTTTTTTGACTAGGATGTCAAGAATTCAAGTGGGGAGAATGTAAGGACTTGACTTAAGGTGCTAGTGGTAATGGCACAATGGAGGGATTTTCGAGCATACTTAGCAAGTTGCATGACAATTCCATATGTTTTGGTAGTCTTGGTGACTAACTCATGGTGATCCATGAGATGGTTATTGTTAGCACTTGGTAAATTGTTGGGCTGAAGAGAACGATATACCAAGGTAACCTACAAACCAAATTTAATATTGGAAGCTAACCTTCCCAATCTAGAGAGGGCTCTATCCGAGACCTAGTCTCTAATAGATAATAACTTTGAATTGACGACAAGATTTAGATGCTTGAGAAAGTTTTTTCTAGTTTCGCTGACAAGGAATTATAGTACATTTTGGGCTATGGAGTCAACCCCCTGAAAACAAGAGAAATCAATTAATGGTAAGGGAAGATTTGAGACGATATAGGATAAATAGGTAATGGTCTTTCAGTTTCAATATCGTTGTGTATGGCGAAAGAAAGGAGAAACATAAAGAAAATCAGAGCACCATTAGAGATGAATTCTGACCTAACTTAGAAGAAAACACGGAGTTTAAATGGTTGAGTCTAAAGCACCATGTGATGAATTTTAAACCCTTTAAATATTTCCAATTTAAACAAATGAAACAAAGATGAATTTGCAGGAAACAAGAAGTACGCACAAAGATAGGATCACAATACATCAAACCACCACCACTAAAATCTTTTCATCAAAAGATTCATGATATCTTCATTTATATTTCCATCAGATTCAGAAAGTTACAATCAAGAGTGCCTTGTCTACACTACTTTGCCAACCCAACTTACATAAAAAAGATCCAATATATAGAAAACTAAGCCCTCTTGGGCTGCTATGTTCGAACTACTTTCCCCTAGAATCCTGCATTCGGTTACTCTCCCCCTAGACAACCTTTTCAACAAAATTTACTAAAAATAGAAACCCGACTACACCCAAATCATAACATAACTGACATATTTGTTTCAATAATTTGGTCATGAGTAAGATTCGACCATATGGTTGTGATAAGTTAACGTTTTCTTCCAAGGGGTGCCTGAGTAATCATGCTTACTGTTAGAAACTCTGTCACCTTTGTATATTGGACTCTGGTTGTTGCTGCACGATCAATGACTATAGCATGCGCGTGGTGAGTTTGTGTAGCGAATGTCCATTCGTGGTCTCTTGTGCAACTCAAGGTGGAAACAATGGTTGGGGACCATGCATCTCCTTCAAAACTTGCATGCATTTCATTAATACCTTCCCTTCTCATTAGGTAAGCTCACACCGTTTGCGCAACGAATATTCACTAAGCAAGTGTTGTGCTTGACTTCTTGTTAACGTAAGAAATCAGGATATGTACAAAGAAATATTCCATGCCACGACCCAAAAAGACAAAAATGGGGCTCCCTTACTCATGTATATGCAACTCTAGTTAGGGGATTTAGCTCGTCCTTATTTTTTGCCTCCAACTTTGCCTACAACCTTAAATCTTTGACTATTTTTCTTAAAGGCCAGTTTCATTTGTTCAAACTCTCCACCCGTCTCATCAAAACCGCGCTTATTTTTAATTTTTATTGAGCACCAGAGAGAGATGCACATGCATTATCAATATATGGTCTACACTCTTTGAAATGTTCTATTATTTTTTCCTCTGACATCCTCTATTCCTCCCTAAGCTCAATGATTACATCTTGGGCCTCTCTGAGTTGTTTTTTAAGCCAATTTACATTCTTTTCTCTCGCTGTGGGCGAGGTAGGGGGTAACTGACCTACTTGACTATTCGATGTTGGTGTTTCAATAATATTTTCTGTCAACTGTCTTTTCAACTCTCTTTTTTCTTGATAAAATTGGGAAATAACTTGTTGTGCTTGCTTTAATTGCCACTTCATTTCCTGAATATTTGCATTTTCTTCACCTAACTCCACCTATCCTTCATCAATTCCCTTGTTTTCACCTTCAAAAAGATCTATTTGAACGGTGTGCATGGGAAATCTCTTGGTAGAGGAATTGGTGCACAATTTACTGGGATCTTGGATCTCCTCAATTTTGTCAGTCAATATTGACCTGCTTTTCTTCTAGGATGTTGGTTGGTGGAACAACGAGTCTTCTATTTCTTTCCCTTTTTTTTTCCCAGTAACATCTTCCTTTCTTTCCTTTGAACTATGAAGTGATGTTTCCTCTGCAAATAAAGGAATGTCTCCTTTGGGGTCTCTGGGATGTTAGCTGAAATCATAAAAGAATCCCAGACCTTGTTCAAATTTCTCAATTTTTCAACCACTAACATCTTAATTAATGAAAAATGGAATAAATTGTTCCCTGGCTGATCAGTCTTGGCATGGACGTTGTCCGCCATCTTTACCAGGCTTCGATACAAGAAAAAAGGTAAGTTCAAGGGATTTTTCCCTGTGAAGTGCACCAGTAACTTGATTTGGTATGTATACACCCTATCGAACCTTCCTTCACAGGTGAAATATCTTTTGATTATCTTCAGAAGTTTCTCGAAAGGCTCCAGGAGATAGTAGCTTGGAATGCTGGCTCCAATTTTCTGATTTTGACATTCGGGCTTGATGAAATACATATAACATGAAATTTCTAAAGGCATGCCTTTAAACCATTTTTTTCCGTGTGGAGGGATCTCCATCGCAACTGACAAAGTTTCCTCCGTTACTCAGAAATTGATTCCCGCAATTATCGTACCGACCAGAGTAAAATTGAGGGAAAACTGCTTAGCCAGTTTTGGATTATTTCCTTGGATCCTTTCACAAAAACGCATACATCCATCTTGCTCAAAAGACACCCTCATCGTCGGGTCTTCATTTATCAAATCCCGATCCTGAGGTTCAAACCTCATGGCCCTGCCACTTCTCGCCTTCTTTCTTATGCTTTGGGAAATTGCCACGATGTTGGTATATATTAATTTCACGCACATATTAATGAATTGATATGCCCTCTCTACGTGACAAATAAATTTGTAACAAAAATTTATGGCATGGAAGTAAAGCGTGACGGAGAATTTCAACACAGTGAGAAAACTCGGTGCGATAGTAAAGTGTGACGGAGGATTTTAGTGTAGTGGGAAAATGCAACGTGACAGTAAAGTGCGACGAAAAGGTTTGACGCAGTGGGGAAACTCAGCGCAGTAGAAAACATTAATGGGAGACTTGGTGCAGTAGGGAATTGTGATGAAAAATTTTGGCGTAGTGGAAAACTCGGAACGACAATAGGAAATTCAGAAGGAAGAAGGATGACTGTGAGAATAAACAATTCATCCAAAAAGCTAGTTTGCAGCGAGCTCCAAAAGACTTTAAGCAATGGTTGAAAACAATGGAGGAGACACAACAAAATCAACACAACAGACTTACATAATGACTGGAAACAAATAACTTTTACGTAGCAAAGGGCTCCAAAGCTTGCTGAAAAAACTACGGATGATGCACAAACTTTGAAGGTGAGGGAGAGGCATGAAGGGTGACCAATATTTATGCTTGAACAAATACATAATGAAATCATGGAAAATGACAGTGAATCCATGGCGGAGAGAGGTTATAAAGCAGGTTGAAGATTTGTGCTGCAAACTCATGCAACAGGTACACTTTTGAAGTGTGCAAAGTACAAATGATAGAAGTGCCATGATTGTTTACTTTTCTGACTTCATTATTAGGGAATGATGCTCATAATATATTTCGACGTGACCTTTATCCCAACCACTTGACTTAATTTTGTTACATAATTTTCACCTTTTCGACATGACTCGAGACTTAGGGAAGTGGACCTTTACAATTTAAATGTGGTGAACCTCACACCCCTCCAACCAACTTATGGCTAGACCCATTACTCGATAATTTCTAACCACTCTTCATTTGGCCACTGACCTTATAAACTTTGACGCACAAACTATGATTCATCTAGGACTAACTCTAACTGCAAAAATCACGGTGCTAATAGCTGGCTCCAATGGGGATGCTACCGTCCCAGTGAGGTAGCAAAGAAAAATAGACCAAGTTCTTAACCATTGGGATTTATTTTACTCAAAGACACTAAAATGACAAAACAAACTCGTTTCCAGACCCTCTTGACACAACTATGACTAAACTCAACATAAACTTTGGGCCTTCACTTCAGGCTTCGATTTTCTATTGACTACTGATTCGAAATGATTTATCTGAAAATAAAAATGGTTATTTACAATGACATGCAGAGACTGAATTTTTTTTCTAAACAAGATAATGTTTGAGAAACCTTCCATTCACAGGTCCCCCACCAATAATATCTCCATTAAGCTCTTGCAACAAATAGGCATTCTTCCCATGGTATGTTGTTGGCCCTTGACCAAGTTTTGGGAAGTAATTGGTCATAATTGACCCTTTTGGGGACTTCGATAGCCGGTCGAAGACAAAGCGCAAAGCGAAGCAGAAATTGTGAAATCTAGGCCCCCTTTTGGGTCCTTTTTGGGTTTTTGGGAATATGTAATGGGAAAGGGATGTCGTCCTATGGGTTTACCCACGCTTAGGCCCACTTTTGTAATGTATAAATAGAAGGATAGGCAATGTGTGAAGTAGTATATGTGATTTCTTAGTGCAATTGGTAGTGCATCTATGTGATGTTGAATAAGTGCTTTGTGCGAACTATGTAAGGCTTGCAAGGCTAAGTGAAAGTTACTGTAAGGTTGCTATAGAAAGCTAAGTGTTGTAACACAAGGAAGAAGGATATAGTGAGCTGCGCAGATCTTCTATCCTATGCAAAGAAGGGTTTTGGAGGCTTTGTGCTTGTAACAGATTGAAGACGATAATAAAGAAGAAGATCTTGTGGACGTAGCACCAGGGTGGGGGTGAACCACATAAATCTGTGTGTTATGCTCTGTGATTTGATTCAATGTGTTTATCTTTTTTTATGCTATGTGCTTTGATATATCCACTTATGCTTTGTGCTTCTTAGATATATATGATTTTTAGATCTGATGTGAATGAGGATGCTTAGTGCTGATCTACTGGATCTGATTTGGGTTACTATGGTTAAGTACTAAAATACCGTAGATCTAAGTGAACACCACGATGCTCTGTGCCATCTGCGAAGTATAATAAGGGTTGAATATTGATGAATGATCGATCCTAAGTGCTATGTAAATGATATAATCACATATCTACGTCCCAGTGAAGACACCTGAGTCTTGCAACCACCCCTGCCTCTACCTTGGGTGAGACTTGATCTGCTTCGCAGGCGTTTTCGAAAGGGCCGATAATTAGGGATTTGTTGGTGCACTCTTGAGCATTGAACCCTGGGTATTCCCCTGTGCCAAAAAATGGTTCGAGTACACTTTGATCACCGTGTACCTTCCAAAAGGGGTACGCATAGTTCGTAGGATAAGCTCGCAGCACTGAAATTTAGTGATTTTAACTAAGATATTGTAAATTTTATATCATGTTAGCCCCACATAAGTACTTAACTAGGACCAAAGGAAAGAATTCTAAGATTGTCCCGTAGTCATGGACCCAGAAGCTCGCACAGTCCACACTGCTTAATGTAATGAAGATCCCGCACTTAGACAGACACCAAGAAGTCAATGCATACGTCAAGTTGCTGTTGTCCTGCTACCATGGAGGATACTTATGGTTGGACCGCCGCATCACTATGGATCCGACCTTGATCAATTGGATCACAGGACTTAGTATGCAAGGCCCTGACCCACAGGATTTTTACCCTGGAAAGACCTCAGACCAAGCACTAGCGCAAAGGATAAAAGAAACTTATGGCGATGTCGAGAAAGGCACACGAGGCTACAAGGTAGCCTCTATCCAGAGTGGCACAGTGCACCTTGCCTGTCAACTGATCATGGGAAATATAGTTTGCAAGAACATACCAACACAAGTGGCTGGATTCATAGTTGACCTCGCAGGGAAGTGCACCAAGGGACTACAGATGAACTGGGTGCAGTACCTTGTAAACCAGCTAGAGCTTGATTGCAGAGAAGCGCAATACCAAGGGTATGAGTTCCACTTTAGTTGGTTGCTCATACTAATCACTTTCATCACCTGGGAGCTACCGGAAGGTGCCACTTTTCTGGAGATCAAACCCTTCGAACCACTGACTACAAAGTTCTGTACGTTGTGGTACTCCAGTGACATGAACAATCAGTGGTAGTCCAATGTCGTCTTCCACGCCTATTACAACCAATTGAAGAATGAAATCCAATCTACATCGTGCCTCACCCCAAACACACTTCCTAGGTTTATACCTTTGATAAAATGCAACGTGGATCGCCACTTCACCTATATCACAGCGTGTGTTGATGAGCACAAAAAATAGCTCCAATCATACTACAAGTTGACAGAAGAAGAATTGGAGCAGGTTACCAAGGAATGGTCGGTGAACCTCCTTGTTGCAGCGGACCCCCTAGAAATGTCTAATGTGGATAGACCTGAAGCTATGCTGGATACACCTGGACCAAGAAATACTAAGAAGGATGATGAAGTTCAAGATGTCCATAGCACATCCACGAGGACTACTTTGATCTCACTTGCGTAGGGAGGTGATGGTAAAGAAGTAGGTGGCACAGAAGTTGAGCAAAGCAAAGGCGAGGTTGCTCCACCTAGAGAGGAGGAGGATCCCTCTAAGAAAAGGAATATTACCCCACCAAATCCCTCATCCTGAAAGAAAACTAAGGCCAACCAGACTACGTTTAAGACTAAACTCACATCGGACGACTTCGACTTCTTAATCACTGTGTTGAATGATGCTTCACTAGAGATCGCAGAAAAGAAAGAAGCGAAGCAGGAGGAGGTATTCAGCCGAATCAAGGGTAAACTTCAAGAAGCACAAAAGGCACTCCAGTCCAGTTGATCAATTTCTACTGTGCCCTTGAAAATTGGAACAACAGGAACAGGCAATGAGCCCACCCAATTACACCAGATCGCCAATAAAGTCGAAGCTCGCCTTCGACGAGCTGAAGAAGACACAACGCAAGCCACCTAGGCTTTGACACAAGTATAGAGTGCACTTGTAGAACAACAGAGTAAGGAATAATGGGAAAAGATTGCCCTGCAAGTGAAGTGGGATGAGGAAAAATCACAGTTACAGTAGAGCAAGGACCAATTGCTAGCAGAGAAACTTGAAGTACAAGAAAGGGTTCACAAAGCACTTCGCTTTGTGACAGTCATAGAAGTGAAAATTGAAGAACATGTCCCACAGCAGGTGGCACAACTTGAAGAAGTAATCCAACAACTTCAGTAGCACATCGCAGATCTGGAAATCCGGACCGTGCCTGAGATTCCTCAAGAAATAAGAGATATAAGGGAGGCAACTGTCCGCAGCGCAGTTGGCAGATTAAAAAACTTTGCCTTGGAATGCAAGCAGTTGAGCGCTAGAAGCGCCCAGACTTATGAGAACCTCAAAGAGAATCCAGAGTTGCAGGCATTGGAGGCATAGCTCCAAGAAGCAAAGCAACATGCAGATACGCTATAGGTGCAGATGAAGGCCTTAACCCCAGTCGAAAGAATGAAGAGATTTCTAGAACAATGCACCACCGAACAACAGGTACACAGGCTACAAAGTAAAGTGATGGAAGTCTCCCAACGACTTCAACCAATACAAGAAAAGGCATGTCAACTGTTCATTGAAGTTGAAATCCAAGGAGTTGAGCTTGAACATGTTGTCATCACCGCGAAACAATGCTTGGAAGGGCCAGTAAACAATGCAGTGATATAGGAGTTCATTGAGCAAGAGGTTGTCACACTGTAGTAGGTCGAAGCAGCTCGATCTAAGCTCAAGGCATTCGAGGTGGAATTGATCAGACCAGAGTGACTCGGGATGAGTCACATGTGAGTGTTGGGGGCCTGTTGGCCCTTGACCAAGTTTTGGGAAGTACTTGGTCATAATTGACCATTTTTGGGACTTCGATAGCCTGTCGAAGACAAAGCGCAAAGCGAAGCGGAAATTGTGGAAGCTAGGCCCCTTTTTGGGTCATTTTTTGGTTTTTGGGAATATGTAATGGGAAGGGATGTCGGCCCATGGATTTACCCACGCTTAGGCCCACTTTTGTAATGTATAAATAGAAGGATAGGAAATGTAAGAAATAGTAGATGTGATTTCTTAGTGAAATTGGTAGTGCATCTATGTGATGTTGAATAAGTGCTATGTGCGAACTGTGTAAGGCTTGCAAGGCTAAGTGCAAGTTACTGTAAGGTTTCTATAGAAAGCTAAGTGTTTTAACGCAAGGAAGAAGGATCTAGCAAGCTGTGTAGATATTCTGTCCTATGAGAAAAAGGGTTTTGGAGGCTTTGTGCTTGTAACAGATTGAAGACAATAATAAAGAAGAAGATCTTGTGGATGTAGCCCCAGGGTGGGGGTGGACCACGTAAATCTATGTGTTATGCTCTGTTCTTTGATTCAATGTGTTTATCTTTGCTTATGCTATGTGCTTTGATATATCCACTTATGCTCTGTGCTTATTAGATATATATGATTGTTCGATCTGATGTGAATGAGGATGCTTAGTGTTGATCTACTGGATCTGATCTGGGTTACTATGGTTAAGTACTAAAATACCGTAGATCTAAGTGAACACCGCGATGCTCTGTGCCATCTTCGAAGTATAATAAGGGTTGAATATTGATGAATGATCAATGCTAAGTGCTCTGTAAATGATATAATCACAGATCTGTGTCCCAGATAAGGTTGCAGACACCTAAGTCTTGCAACCACCCCTGCCTCTACCTCAGGTGAGACTTCATCTGCTTCGTAGGTGTTACTGAAAGGGCCAGTAGTTAGGGCTTTGTTGGTGCGCTCTTGAGAGTTGAACCCTGGGTTTTCCCTTGTGCCAACATATGCAACAATATTGAATGGTCCCATCCAAAGATGATCAAACTTACCATGCCTCCCTCTGTCTTCATTTCTTGCATCCCACTTTAGTACCAAATCATTCACCTTGCAATCATCTTCTTTGGTGTGTCTGTCGAAAATTATTTTCATTTTATCTTGGTGTAGCTATGATTTATTGAAGACTTATTCTCTCATTTGTTGCGCATGGACCAATTGGTTTATTCTCCTTAGAGAATCATTTGGTTTCAACTTCTTTCTCTTGCAGCGGTCTCCTGACGGGCATTCCTAATGAGGTAGGAAAAACTTCCTCTATACCATATACAATCTGAAAAGGTGATGTGGAAATAGACCTTTTAGTGGTGATTCTGTCAGCCCATAATGCATAGATGATATTTTTGTGCCAAGATTTCTTGTTTTCCCGCAGAATCTTCTTAATAATCCCGATCAATCTTTTGTTACATGATTCATCCAACCCATTACCTTGTGGGTAATAAGCTATGGAATGGACCAGAGTTATGTTATAGTCACTGCATAATTTCTCCATTTTATTAGATTTTAATGTCGTTTCATTGTTAGTAATGATCTTGATTGTACAACCAAATCTAGACAAGATATTACTCTCTAAAAATTTAATGGTGACAGTATCAGTAGCTTTCCTTGTGGGGACTGCTTCAATCCATTTGGTGAAGTAGTCTGTGGCTTTCAGTATCCACCTATGTTGAGCTAAGGATGACGAATGAATTTATCCTATAAAATCAAGGGCCCATTTCATAAATGATTCTTCAACAGAGATAGGTTTTAAAGGTAGGGGATGCAACTTTCTTTTTCCATCAAATATCTGGCATTCATGGCAGATGGAAACTTCCTTGTATACATAAGAAAAAACACTAGGCCAATAAAACCCTACCCTCAGTATATTGTGTGCAGTGGTATTCCAATAATGGTGTCCCCCACAGTCACCTTTGTGAAACTCTTTAATATCCTTTTTCAATTCTTCCTCCAACAAACAATTTAGCAATATCCCACCTGGATCTTTCCAATACAGAGAATTGTCTAGAATGCAAAACTTTGCTGCTTTCAACTTCAAAAATATGGCTTTGGTTTTACTCAATCCAGGAGGAGCTTGTAAGTTTCTTAATATGTAAATAACATCAGCATACCAAGGAGAATCAATGAACTTATGGGATATCTGTGGAACTGCTTCTTCTTGTGAATTTTTCGACAAATCAACAATAAAATTGATTCTCAAAACATCACAATTTTACTGTGCCATTGATTTTGCAAGCCCTTGACCCTTAATCAGCTTTGTAGTCTTGATTTCTAGGTCATACTCCAACATTACTGCTATCCATTTTCTCCTTCCCCCTTTAGGATCAGGCTGAGTCAAAACATCCTTTACATAATCACTAGGCACATAAGCAATGCCATGGGAATGTAAAATATAAGTTCTAAATTCTTTAAGGGCGTTCACCAAGGCATATGCTTGTTTTTCCATGATTTCATACCTTAGTGGGGAGTCTCTCAATGTCCTACTATAATAATTTACGGGTTTTTCAAAGTTCTGATCATCCTTTTGCAACAAAACGCCAGCAATGGCATGTTCTGAGGAAAAGGAAAACAAGATAAAATCTTTTGCAAAATTCAGGCTGGCTAACATGGAGCCTTGGTCAACACCACTTTAATATCTTCAAAATACTTCCTAGCTTCATGATTCCATTTTATTTCATTTCCTTTCCTAAGAATATTTGTGATATACTTTATGATCTCAACCAATTTGGGAATGAACCTCCTCAAAAAATTTAATTTTCCTAGGAAAGACTATACCTCTTTCTTTCTCTTGGGAGTGTCGATCTTCATAATTTCTTCCACTCTACTGGCGTCTATTTTTATGCCTTATTTTGAAATGATGTGTCCAAGAAATTTTCCTTCTTGCATTCCAAAGTTTTATTTTTTTGGATTTAATGAGATGTCGAACTTTCTACATTTCTTGAAAACCTTTCTTAGATGTTCGAGATGTTGATCATCGAAGTCCGAAAATACAGTGATATCATCCAAGTAAATCAAAATAAACTTATCCTTTTCATTGACAAAGGCTATGTCCATGGCCCTTTGGAAATTCACTCCAATATTCATAATCCCAAAATTCATTTTTGCATTCATGAAAGTGCCCCAAGGTGTTGTAAAAGTTGTTTTCACTTGGTCATCCAGATGCACCATAATCTAGTTGTATCCAGAAAAACTGTTAAGCATTGATATCTTATGAGATCCCACCACCTTCTGCATGATGTAATACATCATAGGAAGTGGATAATTTTCTTTGAGAGACACCCTGTTTAGATTCCTAAAATCTACACATAATCTTATATCACCACTTTTCTTCCCGACAGGCACTAGGTTAGCCACCCACTTGGAAAATCTTAAGGACACAATAATAATAGCATCAAACAATTTCCTTACCTCCTTTTCAATCAATGGCAACATAAGAGGTTTGATTCTTCTCAAATTTTTCTTGAAGGGTTTATGATCATCCTTGATGGGAATTACATGTTGAATTACCTTAGTATCATAGACATTTAAATCTTCATAACTCCATGCAAAGACATCAGGGAAGTCTTTCATAAGGCTGATATACCTTTGCTTGATTTTTGGACTGAGCGATTTTTATAGTTTGATGATATTGGGGTCTTCTTGAGTCCCAATGTTGCAATCTTCTATATCCTCATCGTTTGCAGTGATTTTAGGATTTCTGGCTACATCATTGTTGTCAAAAATATTTTCCAATGGAACCAAACCTTTGGGAATAGTGTTATTTTTTAGTTGCACTATATCTCTTCCATCAATTTGATTCTGAAAAAGGTCATTATTGTTGAACACAACTGCGTCTTCATTCACTTCACAACAACACTCATCATCAATATTTACATTAGAAAATTCATCACTCATTTGAAGGAATATTTCTACATGTTTTTTGTCTTCAAATACTTGCCAATACTTAACGTTATCAGGTACTGCTGGCCTATTTTTGACCTCAATTTCATACTTTTTATTAGGAAAAATTGGAATTTTGAAAACCGAAGCTGAAGTAGCCAAAGCATCTGCAATTTGATTCCCCCCCCCCCAGGAATCACTGGAAAATTGTATTATAAAAAATCTTCAACAAGATCAAGCACTAAATTCCTATATGCTCTCAATATATGATGCTTGGACTGATATATACCGTTTACCTGGTTAATGACAAGCTCACAATCCCCATGTACATCTATCCTTCTAGCACCCAATTCTTTTAAATTATTCAATCCCAAAATCAGTTTCTCATATTTGGCCATATTATTGGTACAATCGAAAGTGAGCTTGTAAGAACAAATTTTTGTACCGCTCTTGGGAGGGTTAATCCACACACCAACTCCATCTCCTTCCCTGCTAGCAGATCCATCAAAACTCATATTCCACATTTCATCCTCTGCACTGTTTTGCTGATCTGTAATTTCCTCTGTTTGATGCTCAGTTTTGTCTTTGATAGCCATGATAGTTGTTGGCTCCCACTCTTCAAAACTCAAGTTATTATAGAATATAGAGGAACCAACTTCGGTATCAACAGATTAAATAGGGTGATTATTTGGTTGAGTTTTTCTACTCACCATGTATTTGAGCAACACTTCTCTGTACAACCTCCTTTCTTGGCCAAAAACAGGGATAGTAGCATATGACATGTCCATTTGCAAAGTTCCTTTCAACTTTGCAGCCCAAGATCTAGATAATAGAATGCCAAATTTCAGAGGGATTTCGACAACCACCATGTCCATGATCATATTTTTTGATGGAATTTGAGACAATGATACGACCAGATATTTGATCAAATCTAAGCATTTCACCTTTATTGAGCCAAAAGAGAACAAATCCTTATAAGGTATTGTAATGTCTAGGCCCAACTCATCCATGACCATCTTGGGCATGATATTATGTGATGCTCCTAAATATAACATGGCATTATGTAAGGTCGTCTCATGAATTTCAAGGCTAACATAGAAAGGAGGAACATCATCAACATTGTCGCTATCTTCCACACGCGGGACAAACAAGATAGTAGGGTGATCATATTGTATGTTCAAGGTGTCAGGGGATTCTTCCATTTTTAGCATTTTAATGACCTGATTTCTATATTCTCCATTCTTGATCAGCTCATTAAACGAAACATAAATTTTGATTTTATCCATTTTGTTTTCAAAATTTAAAGGAGATGGAGCTTTTTCTACCTCTTTGATGACCATTTCTTTTCTTTCCACAAGTATTTTCTTTGGGGGTTCTTCTTTTGATTTCCATTTCTCCATTACATCCTTTACTGAATTATCTTTCTTCGGTTGGCTTGAAGAAGGTGTATTTATCTGAAGTTCCCTTGTAGGATTCACCTTTGGAATATTTGCAGGTGCCTTTTTACTTCTAAGGTTATAATTCTTCTGAAGATGCATAATAGCATTATGGTATCCTTTCCTAAACTCTTATGTTTTCGATGATAACATATCATCGTTTTCCTACATAAACTTATCATTTGCATCCATAAATTGATCATGTTCTCCTTTGATTAAGAACACGTTTGTTTCTGTATCGTCACAACAATGCATATGGTCTTCGATTATTTGATCAAAATATTTGTTTGCATATTTTTTTTGGAAAGGAGGTTTTATTTGTTGATCACCTCGATCCCTCTGTCTTCTTTTCCTGATCTATGGAACTGGGGCTCTTCTAAAATTTTGATTTCTCGGCCGAGAATCAGTTTGATCCCTGGTGGTAGGCTTATTTTCCATGAACATCCTCTCCATGAGTCTTTCCATAGTCTTCATAATCAAGTTAAATTTATCGTATGATGATTGAGACGTAGAGGGTTGTGCTTGCACTTGGACCTTCTTCACACTTATGTCAAGATTATGTTTGACATTCTTTGATGCCATCATATTTACTTCTACTTCAATCATGTCACTCATCATATCATCTAATGTATTGGATCTTCTTTCTCTTAACAACAAGACAAAGTCACTATCGAAAGAATCAACATATCAAAGTTGGGAAGCTTCGAGAGGAGGTTTGATTTCTATGGGAATTGAATTACAAAATTTCATAAATTTGGTTGAGAACTCTTGTACTGTTTCATTTGGTGATCTTTTTATATTATTGTACTGAGTTAGTAACTGAAGAGGATTATTTTTATCACCCCACCTGGAAAGAAAAAGTGTTTCAAAAGCCACAAAATTAGGGATACTCGTTGCTGGAAGAGATTTGAACCACTTTCTGACCTCGCCTGAGAGACTTTGTGCAAAAAATCTCATTTTTGCATCCTCATAATCTACCTCCTCCAGGTTGACAAAGTCATTAAACCAATCCAAGTGTTTTTGAGCTGAAGCATTCCCTTCAACATCGTATAATTTAATTCTCTGATTATAGTTATGAGGTAAATCATGTAATTGGGCAAGAAAGGCCAGAGGGGTGAATTTGGCGACCATGACTCTAGGAGGAATTTGAGCTGGCTGGACAATCTCAGTGGAAATTACAACAACTTGAGGGGGGTTGGTTGGTATCAAAGATTGGAACTTTTTCTCATTGAAGATGATTTCATTCAAATAAGATTCTGTTTTGGATTTGAACATGGTTTGTTCAAATAAAAAATCGAAGTCAATGTCGTCAATTCTTTTTACCCTGTCTTTAGGTAAAGATAGGTTCCTATCCAGGTAACATACTGAGTCCGTTATCCTTTCCTTTCTTTCATATAGAAGTTTTTCAGGGTCAGACACAGATGCTACAGGCTTTGAATCAGGGTTTTCTCTAGTGTAAACTTTCTTAGGAGCCATGATTTCTGATTCAGACTACTTTACACTACTCATCTTATTCAATGAAGTTTCCAGGGTAAAACAATTTTCAGCCAATATAGGTATCCGATTCACTGTTACCCTCAGGAATCAAATCTACAACTTTAGTCGTTTTTCCCAGGGAAAGTTTTCAATTCCGTCCCCGACAACAATGCCAAAATGTTAGCACTTGGTAAATTGTTGGGCTGAAGAGAACGATCTACCAAGGTAACCTACGAAACAACTTTAAAACTGGAAACTAGCCTTCCCAATATATAGAGGGCTCTCTCTAAGACCTAATTTCTGATAGATAGTAACTTTGGATTGACGGCTAGATTTAGATGCTTGAGAAAGTTTTTTCTAGTTTCATTGACAAGGAGGTATAGTACTTTTTGGGATATGGAGTCAACCCCCTGAAAATAAGAGAAATCAATGACTGGTAAGGGAAGCTTTGAGAGGATAAAGGGTAAATAGGTAATCGTATTTCAGTTTCAATATCGTTGTGTATGGCAAAATCAAGGAGAAACATTAAGCAAATCAGAGCACCATTAGAGATGAATTCCAACCTAACTTAGAAGAAAACAAAGAGTTTAAATGGTTGAGTCTAAAGCACCACAATATGAATTTTAAACCCTTTAAATATTACCAATTTAAACAAATGAAACAAACATGAATTTACAGGAAACAAGAAGTACATACGAAGATAGGATCACAATACATCAAACCACCACCACAAGAATCTTTTCATCAAAATCTTCAGGACCTCTGCATTTATATTTCCATCAGATTCATAAAGTTACATTCAAGAGTGCCCTGTATACACTACTTTGACAACCCGACTTACATTAAAAAGATCCAATATATATAAAACTAACGCCCTCTTGGGCTGCTATGTTTGAACTACTTTCCCCTAGAATCCTGCTTTCAGTTAATCTCCCCTTAGACAACCTTTTCAACAAAATTTACTAAAAATAGAAACCCGACTACGCCCAAATCATAACATAACCGACATATTTGTTTCAATCATTTGTTCATCAGTAAGATTTGACCATCTAGTTGTGATAAATCAATGTTTTCTTCTTCCAAGGGGTGCTCGATTAATCATGCGTACTTCTGGAAACTCTGTCACCTTTGTATAACAAACTCTGGCTGCTGCTACATGATCACTAAATTATAGCATGCACATGGTGAGTTTGTGTAGTGGATGTCCATTTGTGGTCGCTCATGCAACTCCAGGTGGCAACAATGGTTGGGGACCATGCACCTCCTTCAAAACTTGCATGCACTTCTTTAGTACCTTCTCTTCTCATTAGGTAAGCTTACAACGTTTGTGCAACAAATATTCACTGCGCAAGTGATGCATCTGACTTCTTGTTAACATAAGAAAGAAGGATATGTACAAAGAAAGATTCCATGCCACGACCCAAAAAGACAAAAATGGGGCTCCCTTGCTCATGCCTCTGCAACTCCAGTTAGGGGATTTAGCTCATCCTTATTTTCTGCCTCCAACTTCCCCTGCAACCTTAAATATCTGACTGCTTTTCTTAAAGATCAGTTTCATTTGTTCAAAATCTTCACCTGTCTCATAAAAACCGTGTTTCATTTTAGTTTCGATTGAGCATTGGAAAGAGCTACACATGAATTATCAATATCTAGTCTACACTCTTTGAAATTTTCTGTGATTTTTTCCTCTGACATCCTCTGTTCCTCCATAAGATCAATGATTACATCTTGGGCCTCTCTGAGCTATTTTTTAATCCAATTTACATTCTTTTCTCTCGCTGTGGGTGAGGTCGGGGGTAACTAACCTGCTCAACTCTACGATGTTGATGTTTCAATAATATGTTCTGCCAATTGTCTTCTCAACTCTCCATTTTCTTGATAAAACTGGGCAATAATGTGTTGCGCTTTCTTTAATTGCTACTTCATTTCCTGAATATTTTCATTTTCCTCACCTAACTCCACCTGTCTTTCATCAATTCTCTTGTTTTCACCTTCAACAAGCTCTAGTTGAATGATGTGCATGGGAAATATCTTGGGAGAGGAATTGGTGCATGGTTTACTAGGAGCTTGGATATCCTCAGTTTTGTCAGTCAATCTTGACATGCTTTTATTCTGGGATGTTGGCTGATGAAACGACGAGTCTTCTATTTCTTTTCCTTTTCTTTTTCCAGTAAAATATTCCTTTCTCTCCTCTGAACTGTGAAGTGATGTTTCCTTTGTAGATAGAGGAATGTCTCCTTTGGGGTTTCTAGGACATTAGCCGAAATCAGAAAATAATCCCAGTCCTTGTTCAAATGTCTCAATTCTTCAACCAATAATATCTTAATTAATGAAAAATGGAATAAATTGTTCCCTGGCTGATCAACATTGGCCTGGACATTGTTTGCCATCTTTCCCAGGCTCCAATACAAGAAAAAAGGTAAGTTCAAGGTATTTTTCCCTGTGAAGTGCATCAATAACTTAATGTGGTATGCATACACCTTGTCGAACCTTCCTTCACAGGTGAAATATCTTCTGATTATCTTCAGAAGTTTATCGAAAGGCTCCAGGAGATACTGGCTTGGAATGTTGTCTCCAATTTTTCGATTTCGACATTCGGGCTTGATGAAATCCATATAACATGAAATGTCTAAAGGCATGTCTTTAAACAATTTTTCTCCGCATGGAGGGATCTTCGTCGCAGTTGACAAAGTTTCCTCCATCACTCAGAAAGTGATTCCCGTAATTGTCACGCTGACCCCAGTAAAATTGAGGGTGGACTGCTCATCCAATTTCACATTATATCCTTGGATCCTTTCGCAGAAACACATACATCCGACTTGTTCAAAAGATGCCTTGATCACGTGGTCTTCATTTATCAACTCCAGATACTAAGGTTCAAACCTCATGGCCCTGCCACTTCTCACCTTTTTCTTATGATTTGGGAAACTGCTACGATGTTGGTATATATTAATTTCACGCGCACAATAATGAATTGTAATACCCTCTCTGTGTGACAAATAAATCAGTAAAAACAATTTCTAGTGTGGCAGTAAAGCGTGATAGAGGATTTTGATGTAGTGAGAAAACTTGGCGCAACAGTAAAGTGTGACGGAGGATTTCAGCACAGTGGGAAAATTCGACGCGGCAGTAAAGTGAGAAGAAAAGGTTCGGTGCAGTGGGGAAACTCGACGTGGTAGAAAAAAACAATGAGAGACTTGGAGCGGTAGGGAATTGTGATGAAAAATTTCAACGTAGTGGACAAGTCGACGTGACAGTAGGAAATTCAGAAGGAAGAAGGTTGACTGTGAGAAGAAACAATTCGTCCAAAAATCTAGTTTGTAGTGAGCTCCAAAATACTTTAAGCAATGGTTGAAAACAATGGAGGAGACACAGCAAAATCAACACAACAGACTTACATAACGACTGGTAGAAAATAACTTTTACACAACGAAGGGCTCTAGAGCTTGCTGAGAAAACTATGAATGATGCACAAACTCTGAAGGTGAGGGAGAGGCATGAATGGTGACCAATATTTATGATTGAACAGATACAAAATGAAATCATGGAAAAGGACAGTGAATCCATGGCAACGAGAAGTTAGAAAGTAGGATGAATATTTGTGCAACAAACTCATGCAACGGGTACACTTTTGAAGTGTGCAAAGTACAAATGATAGAAGTTCAATGATTGTTTACTTTTCTGACTTCATGATTAGGGAATGATGCTCATAATATCTTTCGATGTGACCTTTATCCCAACCACTTGACTCTATTTTGGTACATAATTTTCACCTTTTCGACATGACTCGAGACTTAGGGAAGTGGTCCTTTATGATTTAAACATGGAAAATCTCACACCCCTTCAACCAACTTATGGCCAGACCCGTTACTCGATAATTTCTAACCACTCTTCATTTGGACACTGACCTTATAAAATTTGATGCACAAACTATGACTCATCTAGGACTAATTCCAACTGCAAAAATCACAGTGCTAATAGTTAGGATGGTGTACTAGCATGTAGGCTAGGAGGACTGTTGTTGGGGAAAAACACCCTATGGACTAGCAAATAGAGTTCAGACTTTGCATGCAGATATGACCGAATAGAAATTACTTTCTACCTTCATCCCTATATTTAAATCCCCTTTTCTTAGTAAATGCATGGAAAGATAAACCTACCTCGTTACCGGCGTTTGATGTCGATCCTCCGTTGTGCTTGATTACTTGTTCGCAATGCTCCTTCTAAAGCTGACCTGCATTCAAGATGAGCAACAAGTATGCATGCATATTACTTATATACTAACGGGTTAGAAATAAAACATAAACTATTCAAACCATAAAAAGTTCATGAATTCGGACGGGAAAAGCATTCTCTTTATTACTTAAAATGAGTCAACTTACAAAAGTTGAGACCAGCCACCGCTCCTTGAACCTGATCCTGGGCTCCTCTTCTTCTGTCCTTCAACTGATTTTCTTTAAATCTCCTTTGGCATTAGGAAAGGCTAAAGGGTTGGGACAATGGAGTAAATAAATGGGCAGAGTTTCTTTGCTATATTTTTCCTCCTTTCAAATGGTACCCCTACCCCTTATTTTATAGGCTAGAAGGAGCTAGGTATTTGGACGAACCCTTAGCCATGCATGGCCGTGAGTTTCAGTTAACTCACCCATAGATTTTTGTTCCGTCGGCAACTTTCCTTTTTTCATGCTTTTGTCGGTCCACGCGGGCTGTTTTGGGTCAGCCAGCGTGTACACGCATGAAGCAGTGAGTTAGGGTGCGTGGGCCTTTATTCAAGAGGATTTTCAAAGAGTTGTTCAGCAGTGTTTTTGGCAAAGCAAGGATATGAGTTGGCCTGATGCCAGGTAAGCATGTGTGGTGAAATTTAGGGTTATAACACATGCCCCCTAATGTGTGAGGTCAGAAGAGCATCCGATGGCCGAAATACATTACCAATATTTACTGATGTGTCGAACGATTGAGCCCAAGGATCAGGAACCGGGAGGTGCCGTCTGCAAAATAACAAATGTCTCACCGAGGCAGGCATACCCATGCTCAGGATAAAAATAGAACCATGGCTACCAATCAAATACACTGTATATCCATGTCAAATAACTATAAAGAAGAGCTGCGAACAATACACAGTGGAGCTACATCTCAAAATCAGAAATATATACATATAGAGTATCCATCTTCCAGAAGCTGATTCGGCCTGATGGTTGGAGATGAGATCTTCAGAGCTCGAGCAACAACTTCAAAATCTTCCAAAACTTGGGTAGGAGTGTAATATGAGTGTATGACTACACTACCCAGAGGTCTTTGATGACTCGTCAGTCATGGACTTGATAATCTTGATGATCAGACTGAAGGCTTCAGTGATTTCGAACAAGGACTTGATTGGACGTTCAGGATGGTCGGGTATGCGGACAAGAGACATATTGCAGAGGGGATGACTTAGACTTAGTGACAAACTTCCCTTGGAAAATAGCACGATAGGTGATGAGACTCAGGAAACATATATGTTAATCATAAGTCTATGAAGTAGGAGGCAACACAAACTCTCCATATGTTTGGAAGAATAACCAAACGGTGGAGGACACAACTCTATATAGCGAGAAAAGCTTCCTAAGGTCATACTACATCCCATATTCTGATGAACAAACAT